>JAAGAY010000878.1:0-18246 GCA_011801015.1 Ardeotis arabs
TGTCACCAACCACCTCCTTGCTCTCCATGTGCCTTAGCATGGTTTCCAGGAGAATCTGCTCCATCACCTTGCCAGGCACAGAGGTGAGGCTGACCGGCCTGTAGTTGCCTGAAGCAGAGTTATTTTCTTTTTAAAATCAGATTGGAGATAAAAATGTGGTCTGTTTTCTTATGCTCAGTGCTGTGGCTCAACAGTTGGTTCTTCACTTGCTTGCAGTATGTAAAATTTAGTATAGAAATATAATAAAATGTACATAAAAGAAGGAGTAAGGACAACAGTAGTGTCAAATCTACAACTTTCCTAATGGTGGTTTCATCTTGTTCAGGTTTCTGAAAACTCGTTCAGCCACAGAGCAGCAACTCCTGCCAGTGGAGGAGCAGGACAGCTGGAAGGGGTAATTTCTTGAACAGCTTCGGCCTGGTTCGGAGGAGGACGACTGCCAGAAGTTAGGATGCACTCAGACATCTCAGCAGATGACACAATTTAAACTGGTGCATGTCCAGGAAAAGGTGGCCATAATTTCAGAAAGCTCCTTCCCTTCCAGATACATGCATACAGACCTTCAAGATGTTGGGACAGGCTGGCACACAAGGAATATAACAATTCAGCTTTGTTATGCTCTTCTTTACAGAAGAGCCCTAAAAATGTGGGCCCCAGAGAAAACCAGGGTTCCTAGTGGAACGAGGAATCCTTCTTTTCCTGTGGCTGGGCAAGTGCAGAGCAGCACTGCACACAGATTGCACGCAGATTTCGGGCACTCATCCCAGGTCTTGCAGCCTTGGCCTGATTCTGCTACTAACCTTCATTGCTGCATGCTTCCCTTACTACTGGAGTTATGTCATCTTGTTAGAATAAGGTCCCTGGAAAATGGACTGTTTCTAATCAAGATCAGCACTTCTGTGACATTGCAGGTCTGATTTACGGAGACATCTTCGCAAAATGAAAAAATAATCACTAGGAAAGGATTGAATTCTGTCCAGGAGATGGAGGAAGCCATCACAAAAGTGCCAAGACAGGGTAGATTAATTCACACAGCCTGTTTAGATTGGAAGTCGCAAAAGCCAGATGAAAAGGAGGACAGACACTTTTGGTTCTGAAGTTTTAATACTGTTAAAATTGCTCCAGACAGACCTGGGACTCGGTTTGCAGCATTGCATCCAAATGGAAGGCCATTCCACTGTTTGATGAAGGTTGAGCCCAAGAACTGGTGCTTAGAAACTTCTTAGAAGCAAAAATGGACAACTATGGAAACAAAAGAAGCACAAACTAAAGCTGCTCAAGCATTGCAAAGCCCCCTCACAAAGTACGTTGCTTAAAAAGTTGATCTTGCCTTTTAAAACCTCTAAGTTTTTATTTTTCAGATAGCAATCTAAAAATAAAAACATTAGCTAAGCCTAACATGCTAAATACATGAGTTGAGATCACTTTCTGGTGCTTAAGGATGGGCTTTAGGATGCCTGGGGCACAGAATATTTATAACTGTGGCTGGATCTCTGGACCTGTCGGTCAGTGCGAAAGTGTCGTCTGGTGACAGCAGCACTCTCGAGTGGTGCCAGGACTGCAGAGCCCAGCATGTGACTCTGGTGGTAGGATCTGCACAGGAATGCTCGTGAAAGGCAGCTATGAAGCCCTGATCCCACAGGCAAATCCCCACGCTGCCCAGACTCAAATGCAGAACTGCCATCCAAACCCCAAACGTTTCAGCATCCTGGCTCACATTTCGGCCATTTCAAACGCGTGATTCACAGCAGCCAAGCCACAGCACAACCCGTCTCTTCAAAGCCCTTTACTCTCCAAACAAATTTCATCTGTAAGGCGCTTAGAGAAGAAAAATAGGAAAGCACATAGATTATTATATGTGTTCTTTGTAGGACTGTTAATCTAGGAAACAGCTATATAAAGCCTAAATAAAGTGGTAAACTAAGAGTAGCAGACAAAACTCATGTTGGACTGTGTTACCCTACCACAGCAGGAGTGGCCTCTCCGAGACAGCTTTGTTACGAGGGAGGTTATACGTGCCGTTTTCAGTTCCCCCACACAGACGGCACCGTTAAATCGGGCGGTACACAGTGTCAGAATAACTGCGTGCTGCGACACCATGCTAGTGCAGTGGCACTTCATTACTAGAATAAAGACCCTTTCTTTCGTGGTTCTTTGAAACAAATCTAAGAAAAGAAAGGCCAACAACTGTAGAGAAGAATAAGTGAAAGCTGATCTTCAGTGGGCAGCAGCCAGCACTATGGAGGGTATGCTGTCATGTAACATCCTCGTAGGAAACTTGGCCCAATCGAACATTTCTATCATGAAAAGCGAGTGACCTGAACAGCTGGATATGCTCGGTGAGCAGCGGGGCGGGCGCAGGCAGAGAGCTGGTGCCTGCTGCTTTCTCCCTGTTCTGGGAAAGGGTGAGGGACTCTCGCGTAGGGCCAAACACCTCCAACCCCAGCCAGCCTCCTGCCATACCCAGAGCCTCTCACAAGGCAACAGCTGATACGCTCCTGTGTTTGGAGGCCCAGAAAACATTTTTTTCTTTCTTCTTTCATACCTAAAAAATGTTAAAGATGGAGTTGCATCTAAAAAAATAATTTTAAGTTAGTTTCAACAATTTTCCAGAAAAGCAGCACTACAAACCCAGGAAATGGATGTATTACGGTAGAGAAAGAAACCCGAAGTTGGCCTCAGTGCACTCTTTGGAAAATATATGCAGCCTGTGGCCTTCTGCCACTGAAAACATTTCAGGTAGAGTTCGTATTGATGTTTAGCATTTTAATGCACTCCAAATATTAAAAAGCATTGGTTTGGAAAAGTATGTTTGCCAGAATGCAGCTGCAGATGCATGGCCGAGGGTGGAGTGTTCCACCAACAGCAGATCAGATTTGTCTGATTACTTAAAAAAAATAAAGCCAAGTTTAAGCGCAGACTGAGCCACACATTGTTGCTGAAGCTCAGGCTAATGGATGCTGCCGGGGGAGGCAGGAGGAAGCTGGGCTTTGCTCCCAGCACCACGCGTGGTCTGAGTAAATCACAGTTCTGCCAGCACTTTCCCAGGTACTGGAGATGCACCTTTTAAAGACATAGAAGTACAACATTCAGGAATGATAACCATTATTTTAAAAGTTGGTGGCTTACAGCAGTTAAGAATACAAAACTTTGCACACATACACCCACAAATACAGAGACACAGTCTAGGGATGGTGCGACTTCAGCATCCCTCGTAGGAAACAGATGGGAAACAAGCTGATGGCTTTACTTACCTATCTTTGTAATTTTTCTGATTTGTAGCACAATCATTTTACCTTTTGCATTTGTCCAAACATCTTCAAACTCAACTGCCCCAAAATGGGCAACTTTCTTACCAGTGGCAACTGGAGGATCTCCAGAAGGGGTTGTTATGCAGGCCTGATAATGGACATCTATACAATCAAGCACTTAAAGGCAAAGTTTTAACAGGGCGCTGTTTAGGGAAGCACCAAATTGAGGGAAGTAGGTTGCTGATGAAGGGCGGGAGGAAGAAGACAGCATTTGGTCCAACGGTAGCAGGCTGAGAAATCTCAGAATACCCCCTTACAGCAAGCTGGGTAAAGCACAAGGAGCACCTCTGCAGAACTAGACCAAGAAGTCACTGTTGTGAAGATCAAGGCTGCAGTTTAGCTGTGCAGGGGAGAGATCTCCTGGAGTTAACAGCAACCAAGTTGAATGCCACACAGAGAACTACCTGCAGTCGTCTGGACGCCAGCGATTTTTTTAGAGTGAGAAGGCTCTTGTAGGGTAGAAATAATCTGTGGTAGCCTCAAGAGATGTTAGCTGGAATTGTTGCAATCAGTTATGACAGTGATCCACACTGGGCAATGTGACCAGTGTTAGATATTATTTATTTGAACATAAACAGATAAAACTTAGAAGATACAAGATTGTTGCAGGGTAAGGGTTAATTCAGTGTTTACATCAATGAGTCAGAAGTCATAAAGCACATGTGTAATCTCCTCAAGTACTGGATTACCAGTCCAGCAGCAACATGATGTTAGGTAGGACTCTGGCGTGGTCTGGTGCCCCCAGGGATCTGCCCCCTGCTCACGTCCATAGCAGAATCTCCACTTCTGCACTGTGATCGTTTCTGAAATGGCTGGTCAGGGGGCAGACGGCAGTTGGTGACTGCATCAAGTTGGGCTGGTCAGGGTCCAGCAGTCTCTGCCTCCCTGTAATTATACATCCAAGTTCATGTTTTTGACTGCTTCTTGCTGGTTTCTAATGCCCATATTTGCTGATTACGCTAAGGTCATCTTCCTTTACTATTAATGCTAACATTGATGTGCTCTCTCCTATGGTACTTAAAACTTCACCCTCCCCAAAAGAGCCATCCAGCACTGGGTGCAGGGGTGGTGACCCCAGCCCCAATTCTTCACAAAGAAGAGAGCTGGCTCACATCTGTCATGCCGTCTGCCAGACCGAAGCAGCTCAAGCATCGTTAAGGGTTTCCAGGAGTAAACTTCCAGCAGGTGAATCTGACACTGGACAGACCAGTCAAGGTGACCACCTGCATCCTCATACAGGTGAAGGGACCTGGCACAACAACTTTGCTATATTGGTGCTGCTAGCTGACACCGAAGCACGAACAGCCAATATCAGCTTGACTGCAACCAGCACACAAGGCTACATCCAGCATTTCCAAGAGCAGGCCTTCTCTTTCTGACCCGGCTCTGCTTGGGCAGGAAGGGCAGCTTCCAAGAACAGCAGCCACTGTAAGGATTTGTCTTCTGCATCTCTGGCAGTCCGTGGTGGCCAGGAGGTGAGCAAGTTTCTTTGAGGAAACACTTGAGATTTCCTGGAAGAGAGAGTCCTTTGGGTCTCCCTCCAAAGGAACTGACCCCATGGTTATGAAAGAGTTACATACAAAAAGCATCAGAAGAAAATGCCTAAGGTGGTTGGTTACTCAGTAATTTTTAGCTCTGTCATGAATGAGAGGGGTGGGAGAAGGGAAGAGCGGCAGAATTTGCACAGCAGGAAAACCAGTTGGTAGAGAGATGTTGGAACTACCAAGAAGGGAAAGACTTTCACTATTGGATCTTGTCAAAATGCTGCTTGGAGGACAGACACTAACGTGGAGCTCAAGGAAGCCTGGTGCCTGTTTTCCTGAAGAGTCTGGTAAAGCCTGATTAGTCAGGGCCTCTGAATCCAAGACAAAGCTGTTGACCCTATCCATTCCTGCACCTTTGTGAAACTTTGGCTTGGTGCCCCCAGCAGATACCGCACATCCTTACCCTGGTGGCAACAGCACATGGGAGGGCTGCTTGCAGTAAGACACGGGTTTGTTTGGGGGGAAAGGGTGAGGAAGGAGCATTTATATCTCAGCCCTTGAAAGACAAGGAGGGAGACATGTAGCATTTCTCCTTTTTCCAAAGGGGTGCGTGTAGAGACTTTTTGACTTAACTCGGAAAAACATAGCTGAAGTTTGAAAAAGCTGCAACAAAAGTACCAGCTGAGGAGCTGAGGAGTCTACTGACAGAAATGGAGGGCTCGGTTCTGCTCTGTGCCTGAGCACAAAAGCAACAAGATAACACAAGGTGAGCGTGCCCTGTGAGCACCCCTAAAGCCAAGGACAGTCAAATCTGCATTGCACAGGCAGCATACATCAATATTTTAAGCACAGCTGCTCAAAGGAAAAGTGGACACTTGTCTATATTTCACTTTCAGCATGTTGAACTGGGGCCTTAGGCTTGCAAACTTCATGACAAATTGATAATTTAACTCATAGCACAAGCATACAAAGCATACAAAATCACCATCACAAGCGAAGATTTGGGTTGAACTGTTCCCACCTGCTCTACCCAAACTCAAAATTACAGTTTTGTTGCTGAGGGGAAGCTATTGAAGGAAATAACTCTGGAGGAAGAGCGATAGGAATGAACAGCTGGGAGCAGGTTGGGGACAGGGACCATTTAAATTGCATCTGCCACAGATGGACTGGTTCAGCTCGCTGTGCCCCCCCCTCCAAATGTTCACAGTTAAGTCAATGGGGGCTATTCATGTGAACAAGGACTTGCACAACTGTTTGTGCAACCTGCTAGTCAGGATGTTCACATCCTCTTGGGACTAGGCAGATGCAGGGGTATCAAGTACAACCTACTTGTCTTCTGCTGCTCACATTCCTTATGGTATTCAGCATTCTTTGTGGTGGGAAACTAGAAATGCATCTTTGATCTGGACAGGACAGAGATGTCAGCTCTGAACAAGGAAAAGCTCGCAGAGAAACTCTGAAGTATTAACAGACGTTTCTAAACAATATCCCCTCCCTGTTTTAATTAGCCTTTTTTCTTTTCAGAAACAAAAACCAAAAATCCAACACTTTGAACCGATCAGTCTCCTATGTATCACCACCCATTCCCTAAGGAAGGGACCTTAAAGGTCATCTAGTCCAATGCCCCTGCAAGGAGCAGGGACATCTCCAACTAGATCAGGTTGCTCAGAGCCCCATCCAACCCTGGCCTTGAAGGTTTCCAGGGATGGGACATCCACCACCTCTCTGGGCAACCTGTTCCAGTGTTCCACCACCCTCATCATAAGAAATTTCTTCTTTGTGTCTAATTTAAATCTACCCTCTTTTAGTTTAAAACTGTTACCCCTCATCCTATCACAACTGACCCTGCTAAAGAGTTTCTCCCTGCCTTTCCTGTAGGCCCCCTTGAGATACTGGAAGGCCGCTACAAGGTCTCCCCAGAGCCTCCTCTTTTTCAGGCTGAACAGCCTCAACTCTGTCAGCCTGTCCTCATAGGGGAGGTGCTCCAGCCCTCTGATCATCTTCGTGGCCTCCTCTGGACTCATTCCAACAGGTCCCCATCCTTCTGATGTTGGGGGCTCCAGAGCTGCACACAGTACTCCAGGTTCAAGAGCAGAGTAGAGGGGGAGAATCACCTCCCTTGACCTGCTGGTCACCTCTAAGGCAAGGCAAGCACTACAGCAGCAAAGAAAACCCACAACTACATAGCAAATAATTGTTCAGGTCTGTAGAATATATAAGTCTGAACACTACAACGTAAGCTAGCACAAACACAGGGAGAAAAGTCACTGCTGCTGCAGCAGCAAGCCTCATGTTTCAGTTTTTCCTACCCTCTTCACTCCTACCCCCAAATTTATGCTCCATGCTGTTTTCTCAGTTTATGGCATACCTCCAGGTGGGCAAACCTGGTTTTAAAAGGCTGAGCTTAACAAATTTATATTAATAAATATTGAAAGTAAAACTGTCAAGGATAGTAAGAACAGTTTAAAGAAGCTGCTGGTCAGCTAAACAAAGCTATAAGGTTTTACGCTGTTAGATAAAGATCCTAATTAAAGAACCATACAACTTACACACATACATCTTATGTTACTCCTTAGATACCGATGCATCCCTCAGAGACAAGGTATCACACTGGCTGCAGATGCTGAACATGCTGGCTGGGGTACTCACGCTGAAACCAAGTTCTGCTGTGTTCTCTCCAGCAACTTGTCCTAGTAAGTTAATAGGGAAGATCGTGTAGCAGTGTAACTCAAAAGGAAATGCCAGAAGCTCAAAATACCTTGAAAAATGTGTCATTTTATTTGTACGCTTCCAAAGTTGTACGTAGAAACTTATAGTACAGTCCTGTAAATTTACTCATTGCTAGAAGAACTGCCAGGGACACAGGAAGGTATTTATTGACTGATCATCAAATTAGAGGGGAATAAACAACAAAAAAACACCCACCAGAAAAAAATTTAAAAAGTTATGGAACTCTTTTTTTTTTTTTTTTTGTTTTTAATCCCCAAGTACAAATTTTATAAATACAAAACAAATTCACAAGTTACTTTGAATGCTAAATAAATATCTACTTAATAAACTCAGACTGAATACCTCCAGCCAGCACTGGTACAGTACTTTAAAGATATGCAGTTGTACTCATTCATGTGTAGTGTTGAGAAGATAGGCTCCAACAAGTTTTAAACATACACACAGTTTCTTCAACTGTGCTACAGCAGAAGATTTTATCTGAGTTGCTAAAGCCCTCAATACCACAGCTCCTACAAAATCTAGAGGATGAAACAAGGTCATTTGGTGCAGGAAAAAACAATGTACTTCTGGAAGATATTTGGACACATGAATGTATTAAAAATGTACAAAACCTCTGTAAACCAGTACTGTATCCAGTACATCTATCAAAATTATTAGACACTGAATAAAACTGTAGCAAAGGTAATCTTTCCTACGTTCTCCTGAGTGCTTAATATTACATTGAGAATATAGTGCAGGCCACACTTCAAGGTGGTTAAACAGTTGTTATTGCTTTAAACAGGTATGACGACTGCGTGATTTAACATTTCATTTTAATGAACATTAATGAACATTTTAATGAACATTAATGACCAAAAAATCCTTTAGAAGGCAGAGGTTAGATTCGTGACTTCTTTGCCGCCGGAGCGGCGTGGTCCACATTACCAGATGTGATCGGAAGTCCAAGCTTTTGAGCCTGAATGTGGAAGAAAGCTTGAAGTCTAGTTCCAGCTTTTGCTTCACTTGTGTTACGAGGGTTGTATTCAAAGCAGTTTGAAAACATCAGCTCAATGTCTTCAATGAATTCCGCTAGTAAATAAAAAGTGAACAAATTAATTTAGCGTGTGGCAAGTCATCAGACAGCAGCATGACACCACTGAATTAGTACAGTGATCCTACACAGAGCTGCAGCACAAAAATGTCTTTACGTATGTGTCAAGTTTCTATCATTAAATTAGTGGCGTGCCATGTAAACATTCTTACGTTTCTCTGATTATCAATAAAAGAAAAACAAATCAAGCAGTAACACAGTATCTTTTCTAAGTACTTGATCAGGGTCACTCACTGACATGAAAGGCACAAGAAATTACCACCAGTTTCTCAGCTGCTCGTTTCTTATCTATCTGTATGTACATCATGTATTTTGGTAGTAAGAGAACTATGTTCAACAAGTCTTATGTAAAATATTAGTAAATGCTCTTTAAAAAAAAAACACAACAAAACAAAAACACACCACAAAACCCCAAACCAAACAATTTCAGCTTTCTAATCCTCTGACACAGGTCTACTTTAGGACAATAATTTATTCTAAAGAGATAGAACAGGGTTCATTACCTCTTTCAATAAATAATACTTACATGCTAACTTATATTCACATTTATTCACTTTTTCACGGATTATATTTAAGGCAATAGGTTTTTTGATTATATCATAGTAGTCTGGTACCTTTAAAAAAACAAAAGGATGATTCATAGACAAACAAATGGAAGCACAAAATTCTACTTACATAAGAAATTAAACAAATCATGCATTAGCAGAAAGCATTTTGGTTTTGTTTTTAAATAAAGAGAGGAATCCCAAGCAACCACTTCCATTTCCTGAACTGAATATTAGTTTGCAGGTATTACTTTTCAATTTTTGTCATTAAAGTAGCAGACCACAACAAACATTAGCCAGGAATTCAATGAATAAATCTAATCCTAAATACCCTGTAAACAACTATAAGAAAATTGCATGAGCAGATAAGCATTACAATGTTCCAGCTATTCCCATCTGTCAAGCACAAAAATTATTTCCAAGACTTTAAAACTTTTCATTTTCCTGTAACATATTACAATATTAAAAGCTCCTCAATCATGAGTAATAACCATTTTTACTCCATTACTATTCAGCATCTTGCAAGATAAATGAAATCCCAAGATTCCACTTAGTTGTGTTGAAGAGAACGTAGTGGAGCTTTCTGTAGCAAGCAAGACACAGTATGCAAGTACCAGAGATAAACAGCCACTCAGAACAGTGTTTATAAGATAAAAGTGAGGGGAGCAAAAGGATTGTCTCACCCTTAAGGGCACTGATCATTTGGGTCACAGGTTTTGAATGCCAGGTAAACAGCAAGCTTAGAGTGACCGTCTCACTCACAAAGCGGGGCAGGGGCAAAAGAAAAAAGGTATTTGATCCAAATTTGACCTTTTCTTACAAGAAAAGATACCCACATGCACCATCATGTATGTTTTACAACCAAGCCTGTAACTTTACTATATCAAGTGCAATCTGCAAATGAACCTAGAGAAAGAATTAGTAGAGAAATAGAATTAGATTGACACATTTTTTATTCCTTTCCCTTTAGGAGTGCTGTTTATGCAAGTACTTTAAAAAAAAAAAGTAATTTTCTCTTTCTGGCTTGCTGTGCACTGATCATTCAATGTATTCTTTACATTGTCTTAAAGGCAGCAAAAAGTTTAAACCAACATTTCTATAATGATGAAGAAAATTTGGGACACGCAGGTATGGATTTTTCTTTCCAAACTATACAGAGATCCCTTAGTGACTGATTCAGGCAAACTGGAATGTGCTGAATGCTAGCAGTTTCTTTTCAGGATAAAAATTAAGCTGAATTCTCCATCCCTCCCTAAGAATCTTCCTCGCATTCACCAGATTCTTGCACTTTCCAGTGTAATTCCTGTACTCCTGTACTCATTTTGTGGGTTGGTTTGGTTGTTTGGTTTTTTTTTTTCCTTCCCCTCAGATTAAAACATTTCACATTTTTAAACACTTGATGGCAAGTGTATTTAAATTTTTCCCAACAACTTGCCAATTTGAAAAGCTATTTCTGATACCAATTATTTGAGCTGAAATGTGAGAGTGCTCCTGAGTATCATTGCTCAGCTGTATCTCCTTGTTTGGGCAGCGCTACAAAATCCCTGCGATCCCAATCAGAAACAGGATTCTTAACTATTATCATTCCCTCAGCAGTTCTATCAGTTACCTGGATTTTGGAAACCAGTTTCATGAAAGGCCAGCTGTCATCATGTCGTACCAGTTCCACTACGAGTTGTTCAAAAGCTGAGAGTTCATGAACTCCCCCTTGACGTCCTGAACTTCTCCTGTTCAATGAGGTTTGAGGAGATGATTCTGGGAAAAAAAAAAAACAAAACAACATCTCACCAGATAAAAATAAAAACCTGACAAGTAAAATAAAATAAAAGGAAAAAAGTGAAACAGCACTGTTCTTGGGTACTAAAACTGTAGCTTGAGGGCACAACTCATCTAGTTTGGCTTCAGGTGTTAACTATACTACAGCCTTGTTATTAACCACTAAATGTCTCTCTTGCTGTACAAAGCGCTATCCCAGGACTTAGCTGGGATCCTCCTCCATCGTATTAATTTTGAAAAGGATTTTTTCCACCTATTTCAATTTTTACACAATTTGTTAAACACTTAAAGAAAAGCCCTATTAGAGAAAAACAGAATAAGCCGCCTGCGCGTAACTTTTACTCCCACAAAACCTCTATTCAGAGTGGTTTTATCTGCTTTCAAGAGTAGTCAGCAGGGTGGTTAGAGGATAAGCCCAGAAACTCCCAATAGTGAAGGACAGCAGTGGTGCAGCATACAAGGCTGCCACACTGGAGTGTAAGTTCTTTTACACTCTTCAGTCTCACACTGGGTCCTTTTTGTTTTTAAAAGGTTATTGCAGCTTTCCAAGTATTTCCCTGCCATCAAACAGTTAGTATCAGCTTAACAAGGAAGGACACTGTTAGCCCTATACCAGATAGATGACATTTTTCTTCTGGTAGCAGTTTCTTGTTGTAGGTGTGTATTCCAAATTTCACTATATTTCCTGCATCTGTGTTCTTCACTGTTTAACTCTTTAATAAAACAAAACCATAAAAGCTATAAGTAAACATTTGCATGGGCTAAGGCATAAATATCACTTTCACATTTTCTATCCATTTATTAGCAATTGCTCCATATTGTGTGCAAATATGAAATTTCAAATATGGATATGATAAATCTTCTTGGCAAATTAAGTATTTGTTCTTTAGATGACTGATACTTCTGTTGCTGCAAAAGAAAGGAACTGTCTTCTTGAAAGTGCTAAAAATGCCTTCAGTCACCACTTCTGGTCTCCTTGCTCTACCACACAAATATTTTAGCAAGGAACAGAATGTGTTTTTTGTTCTGGACAAACACATTTCTCTAACCTGTGGATTGTCGTTTCCGGCCTCTTCTCTTGGGTTCAGTAACAGGAAGAGAAAGCGCTGAAGCAGAAACTGGATACTTCCTAAGCCGTTCGCTTGAGTTTGCGGTATCAACAATTCTAAATCCGAGAGAATTGGAAGGGCTGCTTTCCAGTGTGTTATCAGCACTCTTTCTTCCTCTTCGTCTTCTTCGAGGACTGAGTAATTCCACGAATACATCTGCTTGCAATGAACTTTGGCTCTGACGAGTGGTCCGGCTAGTAAGTCTTAAAGAAGGCTTTCTCACTGATAGAGGTTCTGATTTTACCTTTCTTAACCCCCTTCTGGTAACTTTAGGTGAAGATTCAGTTCGCTTAGGTGTGTTTGGCTGACTCCGAGAAGCAGATCTTGCCTGACGCTGGCTGTTCCGACTTGAGAACGGATTGTTGAGTTTGGCTGCTCTCATTTTTAATGGAAACTTGACCCGGGGTCTTCCTTGCTTTGATGGGCTACAAAAAGTGAACAATTACATTAATTTATTGCAAAATTCCATTCCTTTCTTTTCTAACTCATCATCTAAAAAAAACAAACCATGAAGGTTGGGCTGGTAAGCAGCTGACTTTCAAGTCGATGCAGTCATCCAATCTTCTTTATCATAAATACTTCTCTGAAGTCCCTTAATTAAATATTACGTCTGGCACGTACTTTAAAGAAATGCTCAGAATTCTGATCACCCTTGCAGCTTATGCAAGGCGAACGCATTAACTGGAGCACCAGCTATCAAATCATTTAAATAACTTATTTCTCATAGCTACTGTAACTGATAGGATTTTTAAACAATATTATCGGCTACATAAATAAACTGCAGTTCTAAAACACTAAGTATACAAGTTATGCTCTAGTCAGGGTTTATAACTAGTACTCAAGACTCTCTTTCCATTACAGAGGAGAAGGAAGATCCCAGAGACAAGTTTCCCCCCTAAAAGGATGCAAGTTCTCTCCAACTATTGAGTCTCAACTGCCAGCTGGAGATAATCTTGCCTCAGTCAATTCAAAAGGCTGTACTAAAAAGAAGAAAAATACTCAAAAGATCAGGAAAGTTTCCTTCAACTCTTATGCTCTTGGCACGTGTATCAGATCCATCACTTTACTGAAATTATCACATCAGATTATTTAGTAGTTTGGGGGTTTTGGTTGGTTGGTTGGTTTGGGGGGCAGAGGGGTTGGTGGTCTGGTGTATTTTTAAAAACAGCTACTGAAGAAGTCCTCAAGTCCTCCCAATATCACATAGCCTCCGATGGATGACCTTGTCTTCCCTAATGTTCCAATACTTACTGCACTACTGTGCATCTAGTCCCTCAAAATTCAGAGCTGGACAAAAACAACTCCAGGTTTTGTCCAGAAAAATCTTTACTGTTTGCAACTCTCTCCACTCTTTCAAACAGTAGCTGCACAGAACTGCAACTCTGATGCCATCTCTTACCCACACATTCAAGGCTGTAATTTTCACCCTGAAAAGTGAGTCCAAGTCCAGTGGACTTAAGTTTTGTTAATATTAAACCCTTCAGTAAGAGCCAAGTTCGTAACAAGCTGCAATTTTTAAAATAAACATTTTTTTCAGACTGGATTTTCAATATATGTGCCTATGTGAACAATCACTCCACCTAAAAATCAAGATGGCATTTCGGTAAGAAACCACTTTAACATGTCTATTTACCTTATCTCTTCTTCCTCTTGAGATTCATCCTCCTCGTCTTGCTCTTCTTCATAATGCTCCTCCTCACTTTGTCCCATTTCATTATAGTTTGCCTCTTCTTCCCCTTCTGCTAGTTGTTCAGCAGTGTCTTCATCACTTTCCACAGAAGGTCTCTGTCTGGAGGAGAGGCGTCTAGAGCGCTGTTTTGGTCGGCACTCTGGACAAAACCAGTCTCCTTCAGGAATGGCCTAGAAACAGAAGAAAAAAAAAAAAAGCATTAGTAATATGAAATGGAGTTGTAAGAGCCAGTCAAGTTTTGTGCAAAAAGGAAGCACTTCTTTTTCCTCAAGTACCTTCAGCTTGGGCCTGATACAGTAAGTATGATAACCTCGATCGCAGCCATCACATAACACCATGCTTTCTGCATCGCCTTTCTTTCGACACACTTTACAGCGAGCGTTGAGGATGGACTTTGACCAGATGACACTTCGATCCAGCGTAGACAGATGAAGGAAGACTTGGGACAAGCTGGTAGAAGAAAGAAGTGACTCTCTCCAGCGATCCAAAACGGTTTTATAGGATCGTCCACCATCACTGGCATCTTCCATTAAAGAAGAGAATTAAAAGAAAAAAAGAGAAAGAAAGAAAAGAAAAAGCAGAATAAGCAGAATGATCAAACTTCTTTTTCAAACATCCAGGTTATTCTAGGTAAGGCTCTGACTTTCAAACAGATAGCAGTAGTAAACTGTGATAATGTTATAACCTTTGTCTTATCTTTTCAATACTTGAATATTTCCTCCTTAGTTTCCAAGCTGCTGAAGCTGTAAGATTTTACTCTTTAATACCAATTCAACTTCAAACTTGCACATACATAGGACACGAGTAAGTTTTACTCAGATGTCAACCTGGAAACCTAGCAATTTGATGCAATTTATAAACGAAGATTACTTTGAGGGGGAAGAACAAAAAACCAAAAACAACAAAACAAAAAAAACTCCACACACTCCAAATTTACTTTCCCTTGTATGTTCTTTTTGAAATCTCCAAATATTTACATTTACAGAAAGCACCTGGCATCAAACAGAGACTTCACTGGCAAAAAACAGCTTAAAGGGCTCTTCTCACCTGCGCTTACCCCTGCCCCAATATAGTCTAGCAGACAATATTTCAGCCCTCTCCCCACACCTCAGTGCCTTTATTCCTGCCCTGTACTCTGTCTTCACAAGAACCTGCATGTCTGTGTCATTAACTGGACTGGGTGACTGGTCTGGCTGAAATCTAACTGTTCTCTTGATATTTTAAGGGCCATGTAGCGCACATGAACCTGTGGAACACACCTTGTGGCAAACCAACCAAGACCTGGGATCCTAATTAAGTTAGAAATAAAAGGGAGGGGGGCAGAATTTTATTGTATTTTCAAACAGGTTGGGTTTGCAATCCAGGCCTCTGAAGCAGCCACACAGATAACACAGGCAGAAAAGTGAGGGGGGCAGAACCGAAGGGGAATGAGCAGCTGGGAATTACAGAAGCAAATGGGCTGTTCCAGGAGCTAGAGAAACTAGAAGGTATAAATTACACCCTGCACTGCTGCTGCTGAGCAGAAAGGGAATTCCTTTATGAATGCTGAAAACTATTTCTTGCATTTTAGAGCAAGAAGGTTTAAGGAGAGGCAGAGACAATATAGCAGTACTTTTGATTACAGTAATGTCCACAGATTTCCATTCTAAAAGCGACACTCCAGTTGTTACTGTATGATCTCTAGCTGATTAATGATGCACTCCAGTATAAATTGCCACCTTGCCTGCTGCACTAGTCACAGCGGGCACTGGAACGGCCTCCGATCCACCTGCCTGTCAAATTATTTCTCCTCAGGAATAGGAAAATATCTAATAACAAATAAAATGAAAGAAAAAAAAAAAAGAGACTAATTGCTCTCCTGGCAAGGCCTTCTGCCTGCTCATCAGCTGGCTGCCAGGATTTGCCTAATCTTGCATACATTTGCATTAGTAGCAAGCAGCACAAGAGAAGCGATGGGAGAAGGCAGAGGATAAACAGGCAACACAGCTTCATAAATAAAAATATAGCCACCCCTGAACTGCAAACACAAATTTGGATTTCCTAACATTTCCTATTACTTTGTCCTTCAGTTTCCTGTCCCAAGTTCAGTCTTACTAAGGATAATGGACAAGAACCTTTTCACAGCACTGCAATATTTTTTAAAATTCAGGAAGAGAATTAAAACAGCTTGTCAGGACACTAGACTAACGTGAGACTCAATTCAGTTCTCAGTTCTGCTGCAGATTTCTCCTATAACTCTGGCAAGGACATGTTATCTTAAGCGTATATGTAGTTTGGCAAGCATTTCTTTTGCTGATAGTGGCAGCTCAAACATTATTACTTTTTTTTGGCAGTTATTTCTAGTCTGGACTGGTTTACCAATATAGTTCATCACACAGCACAACAAATATTTGCACTACAAAATGGCAGTTGCAATTCAGAGTTAGAAATTACTGACCGTGACCTGCTTCAGCACATCCTGCTGCCAAATGACACCTGCTGTTTCAGATCCCAATTTGTAAAATAAGAATAATACTTTTTTCTTCCATCCATCATCTTTCTCATTTATATTGTTAATTTGGAGGGAGAAATGGCCTCTTCCTTTTTGTCTGAGCAGCTCTACATTGCTCAGTGGGATACCCCTCTGTCAGCTAAGCCCTCCAAACCTTGCGACAATGCAAATGAAGTTGTTTGACAGATCTATGCACTCATCTATCAATAGCTAATTGAGTTCAGGGAAGGGTTTTCCATTTTAGTATTTCTAGAAAGGATATGCAGTTGTACAATGCAGGGAAGTTCCAAACCCTCCTCCCTGCCCCCCAAAAAACCCGAACAAAACACCAAAACAAAATGGGGGCATTAAAATGAAGCAGGGGTGGGGAAATGAAGATTATGTGAACATGCAGATTTCTGTCCTAAAATGACAAAAAAAAAAAAAATACAGTTCCTTATCTCTAGTTGAAGAAAGCAAAAAAAATATTTTTATGTATATTTGAGCTGTATTTGTTTCAGTACCCACGTTTATATCTTCAGCTTCAATACTACAATTCCTTCAATATAAGGAACTGTCTACAAAATTATTAAAGTAACAAAAAAACCCCAAACTGATAAAATATTCAATGCTTTCTAATTGTTAGCAATACAAGTAACATTTAAAATTTACCATCTCTCTGACTAGTCTTGTCTTCCACTCGCTTCCTCTTTTTATCCCCCCAGTGGTTCCTTTTATCATCTTCTGCATTACCTAACATTAAATTCATAAAGTTATTTCAAATACCTTTTTGAAATGTGGTAGACGTAATATTAATTTTTATAAACCATACTTGTGTACTCTAAAAACGTAACTAGAGCAGTGGTTCTCAACATGTGCACATGGAAGAAGGCAGGCAGGGGAGGGTGAGAGAATAATATGCATGGAGGAGTCGTACATCCCAGGATATGACTCCCACTACAAACAGGCAGCTTGAACTGAAAGTTCTTAAACCTACCCTCCCTTACCTTTCTGTCTAGGTCCAGTACAACAAATGGCTATAGGAACAGCTTACTGACTACAGGCTTCTCTCTCAGCAAACAACTCATCTGATATATGCTACCATGAACATCTCAAAAATACAGCCAGTTTATGGGCACAGTCCTCAAGGACCAAGAGAACTAGCTCATCTGTCCATGTGCAACAACATACTTAAGGTGTTTTTGTGCAGTATTCTTGAGCATTAAAATGATGAAACTACTCTGCCAGGAATTAAAAGCCATAGTAAACCTCATCTGCTCCAAATGCAACGTACCTTCTTTGACTGCCTTTTCTGAAAAGTAAAGAAAAATTCTTCACCATAAAAAAAAGCCCACTTCCACCTTTGCTGCCTCTGCTCATGAAACTCCACAGGGAAGTAATGGAAGCACGAGAACAAAGCATGCATATATACTAATCCTATCCCAGTTCACTGCTGGAAGATGTCTGATGCTATTATGAGGAGGACAATTATAAATAGAAAAGGAAACAACTTCGGGAGCAGAGGAAACAAAAATAATCAAAATCTAGAAAGAAAGGAATAGAATAAAGACAAGCTTAGAGCAAAAAAAGCTGTATATTATTATTTTTTTGCCCCACAAGAAATGCATGGCACAAGTTAAAAAGGAGGTAAATGGTTCCCAATATCAGACACAAAGGTGCTCTCACGAATTAGAATCCAACCTTTCGTATGGAAATCTGAAGGATGCTTAATGACTGAAGTCCTGCACTAGTGCAGAAGGCAGGTTTTTTTTCATGGCTGCCTCATTGAACTCCAAGGCAACCAAATAATTTGATCATTTTATACCTCAATTTTCACATCTACGTAATAGGAATGAGACCTACTTTCCCCACTGCAAAGTATTTTGAATTGTAAGGAAAAGTAATTTATACTAAAAAGAAGCAAAATCCACAATAAAAATTGCTTGTATTTCTTCCCCTTCAAACATATTTTTTTTATCCAAGGACTAGCACTTCAGAGTTTCCATCAAACAACTATAAGGAAAAAGAAAAAAAGGAAAAA
>JAAGAY010000879.1:0-20995 GCA_011801015.1 Ardeotis arabs
AGTGAGACCCTCGGCTGGGCAGCCTGGGACTCTGTCCCCTCTCCACTCCTCCCCAGCCCTTTGTGAGGGGCTGCTCCCAGTTCCCATCCCACCCTTCAGTCGCTCCCATCCAAGCCGTTTCTAGTGGGACACATTCTCAGCCATTCCCTGGTGCAAAAATAAATGAGATCAGGGCTGGAAAAGCCCTGCTTCTCCGTGGGGAGACGGCAGTTCTCTGCCCCTGATGATGCACGGAGATGCTCACGGATGCCTGGAGAGGCTGCAGGAGATGCTCTGAGGGGGACGGCAGGGGGTACCCTTGCTGTGCTCACACCTCACCCAGCCGGGGTGATGCTGTGCCTGGGAGAGAGCGAGGAGCCCGGCGGGGAGTGCTTGCCTCTCCCTGCTCAGCCGCAGCCGAGCTGATCATACCGGTATGCAAGCGCTGGGCAGGCGGCCACGCACACTGGGACGAGGGCCAGCTCCGGCCTGTGGGCCACGGCGGCTCCGCTATAATGGGGAAGCCTGTAATGCAGAGGGCCTTGCTGGGGGGGCAAGGCAGGCAGGAAAGAGAGACTCATTAAGCAGAGGAAAGTGCCTGACCGCCAGCTCCCCGCCAGGCTGGAGTGGTGCACCCATTTTGCTGGCTAATCAGCCAGGCACAGGGCTGATCTGGGGCCATTGCCGGGTGATATCATCTCTGGTTCGTCTCCTGCTCTGTTTGATGTCCCCTTCCCCTCCGAGGGGTGCAGTCGAGGGAGTCTCGTGTTTTTCTGTCTGCACAACTGTTTACTGTCTTAAACCGCATCCCCGGTCCTGCCGTGTCCCGGTGGGGAGCTGTGCCAGGAGGGCTCTGCCAACCTCTGCCCCTAAACCTGCTCTGCTGCCGCTGTGCAACCAGCCACAAGCGTACAGGTGCACATCCACTCCCCGTCCCACAGAAGACTGATCCTCTGGTCCTCTCTCCTTAGTGCACCAACCCCCTGCCAGGGCTGACCAAGCTGGAGGACTGCTGCGGCAGCGTGGGGCTCTTCTGGGGTGCAGACCGGTGCCTGGCCTGCCCGCCCCGGCCAGGTGAGTGCTGCTGCCGTCAGGGATGGAGCAAGGCATAGCCCACACCCTTGGCAAGCAGAAATGGTTGGGATGCCTCACAGGGCTGAGGATCCACTCAACAAAGCCACAGGTCCCCTGCTGTGCGGCTCTCCTTTGCCCAGGGCCCTCAGGGGTGGGCAGCATGTCCGAGGTGGTGTGCGGGGCTGTGCATGATGCCTCCTGTGCATCAGGGAGCAGCATTCCGGTTTGGGTGCTGGCCCCAGGCTCAGTACTTTCTCCCTAAACCACCCCTGTGAAACCCCGATGCGACTGACCATTCCCATTGTGCTAGCCACGCTCAGAGGGAGAAACAGGAAAAGAGCGGCCGTGGTTTTGGGAGGTGCAGTCCTAGATCGGTGGAGGAGGCTGCAGACTTTGCAGACTTAGCCCTGTAGAGTTACGGGCTTGCTCTGGGCCCGACACGGGCTTGGCAGGGACTCTGGAAATAACACTACATCAAACAATTGGCGGGAGTGCACCCGGGGTTCGTTCCAGGGGCACGGGCGTCCAGCTCCATTTCTGCTGTGTTTGGGAGCCGGACGGACTGATCAAGCAGGAGACGGGGATTCCTCGTCTGCTTCACTCAGTGTGCTCCGTGATGAGCATGGCCCTTCGTGATGTGGCCCCGTCCTGTGTTGTGGTAGAGAGGCCATACTGGAGGCAGCCCCACGGGCACAGTGGTTCCAGCAGCCGGTGTTGACCGGGTCTGGTGTAGGGCAAGGTGCATATGTCCAACACAACTCGGGCAGGGAGCTGCTCACCTCTCCCCTGCCTGCCTGCCCTGGCACTGCTGCCTGGCTGCTGGTTCATATGCCTTTACTGGATTGAAGGACTAAAGTAAACAGACCTCATGGTCTGGGAGACTTTGACCCCTGAGAAGAGTGGAGATGTCCAAAGCAGCAGGTTTTGGGCAAGCAAGTGTGGTGCTGGTGCCTTCTAGCTCTGCCCAGAGGCTGTCCTGCTCACTCACATGCACCATCCCAAGAGCTGTAATCCTCCCTCGATTCAGTTCCTCCTCAGCCAGGGGTAGGGCCGGCTGGAGCCAAATTCCTTGCAATCACAGACGAGGCTGTCAGCATCCTGGAACCCAGCGCAGATCTGGGGAGCTCTGATTGCTGTCGTGTTCCCACTCTGTACAGCTCTGCTGCGGCCCCAGGCCATGCTGCTGCTTGCCTGCCCTCATCTGCATGCCAGCCCCAAGGGACCCTTGGGCTGCGGTATGGGGTGACCATTGGGTTGCTGGGCCCACCACAAGCAAGGAAATACTCCCCGTGGGCCTCAGCCCCCTCCTCTTTGTCCCCGACCTCACATCCCCATCGTGGCTTTCTCCTCCCTATCTCACAGCAGTCTCCCTGTTTCTCACCTTGTCTCTCTGTGATCTCCCCATTAGGAAGCAGAGGGGGGCACTTAACACTTCTGTTAAGCTGCAGATAGCTGCAGAATCTCTGCATCTCCTTTTTCTCTGTGCTGGGATGCTAGGTATCGCTCGGTAGCCAGAGCTGCAGCAGTGTCTGCCCTGCTGGACTTAGATCTTCAGGCTTCAAAATGCATCTCTAATCACAGGTTTCCAGGATGTGAAAACAAGCACGAAACATCCCTGTGTGCTCCTTGCAGTCAGGCAGCCAGTAGAGCAAATGCACTTAAGAAATGGCTCCTAGCTGCCAGCGGGTCCCACTTCCATAGCTCAGCACATGCCCTGTGTCCCAGCAGCAGCTGGAACTCAAGGGAGGTTGTCACTTCTGGTCTTCACTGAGTGGGCAGATGCTTGTCTGGCTTTTCTCAGATCAATGCCATGGGGATATGAAAAATGTATCCCTGTGGGTCTTGCATCTTCCTGTGCCACAACAAAATCCCATTCTCAGTCCCTCTGGCTTTGGGTGATAAAGTTCCCCCTCGGACACCAAATGGCTCTTGTTGATTTTGGCAGGAATTCAGGCTAGTTGAAGGGGCCGTTTTGGTCCCCTTTAATCGTGTGCGAGTATTTTCCTGCTTTGGCTACCTCTAATTGACTGCCCTGTAACCAGTCCCATATGCAGGAGACTGCATAGTGCAAGCGAAGGGAGCTGTGAGGCAGACACTCAACAGAGGCAGCCTAAGAGAGCCCGGCTGTTGGGAAGTGAGAAGCCCAGGCGGCTGGCATGCTTTTCTCTGACATGCTATCTTCACACGAGAGAGCTCTCACGCCAGGGTGCAGCCACAGAAACAGTCCTTTCTGCACGATCCTACTGCTCTAAAAGAGCCATCCAGCACTGTAACCTCTCATCACCCTGTGCCTTCTCTGTCAGGGCTCACAGATCCATGCCTGTCCAGCGTGAAGGCATCATGCTGCATCGTTCCTGCCTGTAGACCACATCCCACTCTTACATCCCTCTGTCTTCTTGTCTTGTTGGCCTGTGTTCTGCTCGCTCCAAGTCACTGGGCTGTAGTTCAGTGACCTGGTGTCTCGTGCACAGAGATAACATGTCCAGTGGATGTTCCCAGCTTTCTTCTTGGCACTGTGGTATTCGGAGAGAACTTCTCCCTGTGCTCTTGTATCCTGGGGAGGCGTGCACCAGAGCAGACTTGACAGCGCTGGGAATTTTATTCCAGCAACCAGAGACAGAAATGGCAGAAGCTAGTTCAGTGTAAACACTTACAAATGTACAGAAGTGCAGCCAGGCAAGAGCTAGACAAATGGAGAACTTGTTTGGATTGACTGTCTGCCCGAGACACTGATTGTTAGTAGAGTCTGGATACATCCGGATGTCTCTGTCGACTGCAGCTTTCATGTTTGGTACGTGTTTGTGTGCAGAAAGACATCAGAGAAGAAGAAGAATCGGAGGCAGGCATCTGTCTGAGCGAACTTGCCATGACCAATCCCTGCTGTTTTTTGTGTTTTGCCCAGCATCAGAAAAGTCAAGGTACTTGAATGCTTTGTCTGCATCCCAAGGAGACTATGTTAAAAGCTGAGTTTGGAATTAAGGTAGAGGTGGGGTTGACCTGGCCAGGACTCTCTTTAGTGGGTGTTACTTTAATCTCAGAGGTTTCCTTAGGCTCTGCTCAGGCATTTGGCTGTCTGGTTTGCTTCTGGGAGGGTATACATTGTTAGGTGCCTTTGGAGAAGATGGGTATTCAAGCAGGCTGTAGTAGAAGTCCCTGGGAGTTTGCTGTTGCTCATATAAGTGAGAGCTGAAGATGGGATCCGCAGGGTATATCAGGGACAGCTCTGGGAGAAAGGGGAGAGCTGAGAGCTTGCTCCATGAGCTGTTGGGGCAAAGGCTGTCACCCAACCTGTGAAAGAAAGAGATGAGCCAGAGGCAGAGCCCTGGAGAGTGGCAGGACACCTGCAGGCTGTTGTGCAGCTACAGTCCTTCAGCTCCGGCAGGAGATGGCTGGATGAAACGTGCTGCGCTGCAAGATAGCATAAATCAGGTGGAGACTTTCCTGGGTCTTTCATACTTGGAGAAGATGCTGGAGCACACACTGAAAGTCTAGAACAGAGAGACAGGAGGATATGGGAGCTGGAAGGTAAAACTTGAAGACTGACAGTGGGAAAATGGAATCAGAGGCTGAGGAAGCAGCTGAAGTAGAGACGCTTGGAGATGGCTAGGATCAATACTCATGAAGGCCCAAGGACCAGCAAAGGTATTTGAGCAGTGCTGGTGAGGAAGCTGTACTCTGAAGCAATGTCCTGTCCCGTAGCAAGCTCAGGATGTGGGGCTAGTAGCAGGCACGCTGGTGGGCAAAGCTACTCCTGCTTACCTGCCAGACCATATACCATTCTGGGGTATACAGTGGTCTGTGGAAAAGAACATACTGGAACAAGTTCAAGAGATTGTCCATGGAAACCAAAACCAACAAGACCCAAGCTGCAGGTTGACACAGACCCTAGAGGGGATGTGGATTTGGACAGTGGTTTCCCTGAAGAGCCAAGTGGGGTTAAAGGAAACTGGTAGCAGAGAGTTTTTTTCTGAAGGCAAGCTGAGGCACTATGCACAGAAGGGGTCACAGCCCTCCTCTTTCACCTCCTCCTTGCCCCTGAGACCACACAGCTCTGTGACCAGCAGCGCGCCAGGAGAAGCACGTACCAGTGATGGAAACCCTCTCCTCTACTACACAGGAGCTACAAGTCTCACCTTCCTGCGGGGGCTTGGGGGACTTTCCAGCTGCAGTGATAAACCTGTGTCTTCCAGGTCCTGGTTTTTCACTGCTCGCTGTCCCTTCTTTCCAGCAGCATTTAGCATGAGCATGGGCTGGGCTGCGCACCCACTGGTTGCGCTCACTGCAGATCTTCCTGAGCTGCTTTCTCTCCTCCTGCCTATGGGTTTTAACTGCATTAAGAAACAAGTCTTTGAAGGCTATTGTTTTGTTTTCATTCCCACTCCTCATGTTTTTTCAAGTTTTTTGTCCTAGAGAAAAGTCTGAATTTCACTGGAAAGTTGGACCTTGTAATGTCTGGCTTGGCATCCGCAGCACTCCCCAAACAGACCTCCCACCACGAGAGGGGTGGCAACTCACCCATGGAGCCTCGTCATCAGAAATGCTGCGCGGCTCTGCAAGCCGAATGCTCCCCTGTGCTGTGCCTGCAGGCATTGAAGCAGCCACAGGAAGCCCCTTGAAAATCAAACCCCTAGTCTGCTCCTGTTGTGATCAGATCAGGGAGGATACAGGGAAAAAAAAACCTGAAAATATGGGAAGGAAGTTACAAAGAGAGCTAGTTCTGCCACCACTACAGCATGTCCCACAGGGAGTCTGTTTGGGACAGTACAGAAGGGCTGGAGGTGAGGAAAGAAGCTGAAACCTCTGCAGGGCTGTGGCAGTACCACAGAAAAGCAATGCTTAACTTGGGGAAGCGCAGCCTTTTCAGGACTGCCTTGCTCTGCAGAGTGCTTGTTTTGCCTGTCATTTGTATGCAGCATCGTGGTCTCGGCACACAACAGCACAGCGTGGCAAAAGTGGGTTATTTTAGGTACAGAGGTATCTTGTACCAGCTGGAAGCCACTGTGGGAGCAGAATGAGGTTCTCTGTGTTGAAACGACAGTAATTACCAGAGTCTTTTTTTCCTTCAAGTATCTTTTTCACCTTGAAGATCTTTATTGATCATGAGTAGAGCACCCAGGCACTCCCACCCCATCCCTGCTGCTGCAGCCTTTGTTGGGGCATTGGAGAAAGTCCTGTGGGAGGCTGCCTACCCCAGACGACCCGGAGGAGAGCAGTCATGACAGATCTGGACTGAAGGACTTGTGTCCTCTCCCTTTTGTCCATTCTGCCTGGGAACTTAACTCAGCTTATCCCCACAGTCAGAGGCTTGCTTGCTTATTGGTCTGACACCTTCAATATCTTTTCTCTCTGGCGGCTGCTGTGGGGACAGCTGCTCTGCCCTTCTGCCAGTGAGTTCAGCAGCTAAGATCCTCTTTGCAGCTGCTTCACACTAAACCAGGCTGAGGTTTGACTGAGTCCAGCACCCCCACCAGTCCAGGTACCACAAGAGCATGCACTCTGGCTCCTTTCATCTCCCACATGCTGAAAAACCCAGAGCAAGCAGAAGCACCACAGCCACCCTCACAACTGCACACTCTGTGCCCACTATGGGCACGGGGAGGTGCCCAGGGTCCGGCTGGGGCTGGGATTCTTCTGTGTAGCTGGTACAGGGTCTCCAGAAATGTCTGTGGGTCCTGAAAGTTGCAAAGGACTTCAGCAAGGCACAGAGATAATGCCTTTTGTATGATAAATGGAAAGAGTTGAAAGAAATGGGCTAGCTTTCAGCAGCCAAGCATTTCCTCACTTCTCATCTGACTGCAGGCTCACCTCTTCCCATTTTAACAGTGATAGTGGCTGGCCTAATGCAATGTATTATTTCACCCTACAAACCTTGCCTCGCTCAGGCCATTCTGGCTACCAGTACTAGAAGTGATTTCTTTCCAGTTCGCCATCAGCCTGAGCTTCTTCAACCTGTCTTCAGACACTGTTTGGGGAGCCAGGGCCCTTGGGTAAAGCCTCTTCTCCTGAGAAGTGATGGACAACTTCTGAACTGTGCCTAGCTGCTTAGAGATCATCCCACTAGGCTGCAAAACCCCTCTGCCTGGTTTCTGTGCATTAATTTCCCTTCTCTTTCTGCTGTGCTTGAGTATTGTTCTAGCTAGGGACATAGGTGCTGATGGGAATCCTGGGCTGTGGCTGCTTCGTGCTCACCACCTCCTTTCTGTATCTGTGAGCTTATTGCACCCATGCTCCCCTGTGTGAGCCTGATCTCAGTGGGGATGCCCTGTGCCTGCAGAGCTTGCAGAAAGCAGCACCAGGTGGTGGGATGAAGCAGAGCTGGAAGGGGTGATGAGGAGGGGCTGTCACATATAGCCAAGGGGGAGTCCTGGTGTGCAGGTACCTGGTGAGCACAAGTGCCCAGGAAGTGAGGCTCCGAAATCACACCCTCAGCAAGCCTGAAATCCCTCTGCCTGACAGATGCAGCTCAGCTGCTCCATCCCCAGCCTCAGGCTCCCGGAGAACCCCTTCCTGGAGAGAGTGTAGACAGACAAACACAGGAGGCTGGGACCCCTCTGGCTGTGGATGATGACAGGTTTCTGCCCTCTCTCATCATCATATTGGCTTTTTGCCTTCACTGCATTCCAGAGGAAGAGCCTGCAAAGCCAATCTCCCACTCCTACCATCTGCGTGGGAGAAAAGTGGATGCTGAGCCCCTTTGCAGGAAATTCAGGTGTCCTAGGCTGGTTTTTCAGGGGGTTTTGGCCATCCCTGCTGTAGTTCGGCAACATCAGAGCTCGTGGAAGAAAACAGTCCTCTGCTTGAGTAACAAAGTACAAAGCTGAGAGTTAATAGCTTACATCCTCCTGCAGCCACATGCTGTCTTCCCTTGCGGCCAGGTCCTGGCAGAAAGAGAGCAGCTTCCATCCAGTACTTCAGAAGCTGTCTTGGTTCCCCTTGGTACAGAGAGATCTGCTCACATTACATTACAGCTTTTCTTTCCAGGGAACGCGAGTTTCTTTGCAAAATTAAGACATTCATCTGCAGCCTCATGACTGATTTGCTGCAGTAACGAGCTGCAGGTTTCTGCAGGCTGGAGTCATACAAGTGCTGAGGTGGCACAAGACCTGCACGCTCACCCCCCACCATCACTGATATTTTCTGCCTTGCCCTGTCCCTAGCAGCATCTGGCAAAGGGATGCTGCAGGATCTGTTTCTCCACAAAGGCTTTTCAAAAGGGAGTGGGGTTCTGACACATGTCATCGCTGTTTGATCTCGGGCATGCTTGGCTCCCCATCGGAGGGCTCGCATATAACGATGCTGCTTCATCTGAGCGTCTGTTATCACAGTGTGCTGAGGCTGACAGATGCTTCCAAGCACAGTTAATGCCTGTCGGCAGCCCTGAGCCCACAGGCTGTGGTGTGGGAGGACCCGGAATCCCACCGGGGCGCTGAGCCTGGAGCCCATGAGCCGGAGGTTGTTTTTCCCTTCCTGGAAGGTTGGAAATGTATCCAGTGATTCCCAGTATCACCAGCAACCCTTTAGCCCCTAAGATCTAGACACTTCTAAGCACCTCCTGCCTACAATTCATGACTGAACTGTTCAAGGGAGTGAATAGATTTTTTTATCCGAGTCGCTCATCCAGCCTCTGAAGGTCTCTCTGCACCCCGAAAACCTTGTAGCTTCATTTAATAGACCTGTGGAAACCAGGCTTTCTATTCTTCTTCCTGGTAAAGGCTGGTGAACGACTTGCTCTCCTGTCTTTTGTTTCCCAAAAACAAAGCGCCTTTATCCTAGGAGACTGGTCACTAACTTTTGCCTTTCAAGACGTGTCCTAGAATGGCTTTAAACTGCATCATAGGGTCAAAGTGTCCAGGACAAAGAATCATGGACACAAGTGTTCTCTGCCTCCAGCGCAGTTTGTGTTCTTGACCTATGCAGGCTCTCTCTGACTGTCTCCTGCCGCAAGGATGATCTCAATTTGTCCCTGATTCTTGAAAGCTGCAATGTGTTAGGAATCTGCGAGATCCTTGATACAGCTATTGCTGTAGAGGGCTTTCCACATACGACACCAGGGTGTGAGCTACTGATGCCAGGCAGGAGGAATTTGAGTGGTGGGAATACGGCTGGACAGTCACTTAGCTGTTACATGCACTTCTTGTTTCCAAGTGTATGGTCCGGAAAATTAAAAAGAAACCCCACCCTGGGAAAATTCCATCCTTAGGCAAAGCACCCTTCTTCCTACCCCACCCCGTGCTTACTCACTTCCCAACCCATCACCTCCTGGATTCCCTTTCCCTTGCTCCAAAATATGGTGCCTAATTTTGACCTCCTTGGAATTTATTTGCCACATTTTACTTGCCTTTAAAAATTTTTGAGAGATTTAGTTGTGTGGGTTATAGGCCATTTTGAAACTCACAAAACTATTTTAAGCAGCAATTTGAAATTTTCCTTTATGCAAATGGTCAGAGCAGGAAATCACATGCAGTAAAAAAGGGGGGAAATGTAATAAACAGGCCCTGGGCTGTTATTTCAGCATCTTGTCAAGGACCTCTGTTGTTCCTTTTACTGTGATCCCCCTTGTCATGTGCCACCTGGCCATCCAAACTGATCTGGGACCAGCCGAAGTGATACAGTCATAGATACGAAGCACAGGCAGCATCTCTGGGTCAACAGGCTGGCACTTGCCAAGCAGCAGAAGACACTGCTTGGGAAATGTGGCTGCTCCCACCTTTCCCTCTGCCCTGGGAGTCATTGGAGCCCCATCCAAGGCAGACCTAGGGAGCCTTTCCCCTCTGCAAGGAGGGCAGAGAGAAGGTAAGAGTCTGGCGACTGGCTTTACTGCCAACACCTCACGCTGTTTGCTTTCTTCCCAGCACACCCTGTGATTGAGAATGGGCAGGTGGAGTGTCCCCAGGGATACAAGAGGCTGAACCGGAGCCACTGCCAAGGTAAGTTCTGCTTTTGTATCTCTCTCTCCTTCCCCCATCCACAGTCAGAATTGTAATTATCTACAGAAGTAAAATGCCATTATCTAGCTCCCTGATGTAGTAAAAGTGGCTATGTCTTTGTCAAGAATGAAAGAAAACAAGGTAACACTGGAATGCATGTCTCAGCTGATAAGCTTCGTCAGCACATAGTTGGGCCAGGACAAGAAAGTGTGCAGCAGGACCACCTAAGTCCTGCTGACCCAGTAAGGACCTATGTTGCTGCTCTGCTATGTGTGAGTGTAAAACCACTTCTCCCGTCATCTGAAGCAACAGAAATTCTGTTGCCTGAAAACGTCTGCGAAGGTTGTTAGCTTGTTCAGTTGTTCATTTACAAGTGGGAGAGTGCCATGAAAACAATTCCTTCTCTTCCAAGCGTGTCACTTGCCCGTGTCGCCAGGCTGCCTTGCCTGCCCCGCGCTGCTGGGATCTATCCATTTCTCACTCCCGTCACCCCTCAGCTCCATATGAGGAAGGCATCATTTCTCCGCTTTTCTCTCCAGTTCACGTTTATTTGTCATCTCTTGGACTCACAGCGCTTGTGTTTTTCCATGCTCTGACTAAAGTAGAATTTTATGATTCCCTTCTCATGATTCATGATAAGCTGAGAGGTGTCATTTTGAAGATGCAGCAGGGAGCCTGGGCCCTGGCCATGCAAACCCAGGTCTGGCAATCCAGTGACTCATCTCTTTTATCTGGGACTTTCCACCATGCTTACTTAATTAATGATTCAACCTCCTTATGTTGTCCCTGGGGGAGAACTTTCAACAACGCAACGGCTTCTATTCTCCTTGGTGCTCAGATCTCATCCCTTATGCAGCCACAGACAGTGCTACGGGTGTCAGGAGCTACCCAGAGACATCGAGGAGGAGTCAGAGGAGCAGAGCAGCTGGAGGGACTCATGTCAGTGAGCAGAGACCTGCAGTGCCTGCTTTGGATTTGTGTCCCCTCTGGAGCAGAGAGAGACTTAGAGGAGCAGACAATGTGGAGTTGGCTAGGAAGATGTTTTTGCAGAGATTTGTGGCTCTGCATGCTGCTTCGTAAGCTGGGCTGGAGAAGTACTGTTCTGCAGACACTCAGCTGCCTCGAGGTGCTTTTCCCACCTTTGCTGTGGCAGTGGGACATGTCAGGAAGCCCAGCACCTCACTTCAGGGTCCAGAGTGAGTAATTTGGCTGATCGACTGTGGGAGAGGCTAAACAGGGCCTTCTCTTGCCAACCCAGGTAGGAGGGGAGAGGGGCTGGACGAGGGCTGGTGGTTCCTGAGGCCATTGGCTGTAGGAGAGAAGCTGAGTGGGGAAGGAGCTGACCTCTGGTTTTGCAGGCTGCTGTCAAAGCACAGATGAGTGACTGGAGGAGGGTTCCCTGGCTCAGCTCTGCAATTTCTCCCTTCCTTTCCTTTCCTTGCTGCATGCTATTGAGCAGGAACAAGGCTGCAACACATCTTAGCTGAGAGTGCTTGGCAGACCCAGCCAGGGAAGCTCCCAGTGCTGCTGCGACCAGCAAGAAGGATGGCCTTGGAAGGGATAATATATTTGCTAGACATGAGGCAATGATTGTCTCGGAGGCTGCAGGCTAGGGTGCCTGGAGACAGTGGCAGGGAGGTGTGCATGCACAAGGGTCCCTGCACAGGACACACACCAGCGCTGTGGTGTCTGTATATCCTTGGTGTCCATACATACCTGGTGTCTGCTTCTGACTCATATTCTTTCCGCTCACCAAGCACCAGCCTGCAGCTTTCCACCACAGGCTGCCTGACCCAGCGTGGCCGTTCCTGAGGAGCACTGGCAGGCCTGTGTAGGGTGGCTGGAAGCAGCTGAGACAGCGTACGGTCTCGATTTGCGGTCCCTGAGGCCTCTTCTTGCGGGCCAGCCCTGTCCCTGGCATGCTACAGGGGGTAGGAGTGCACGGTCCCGAGCGCGCCTGCCTGCTTCTGTTCCCTGTGGGCATTTCCACTGCGGGTGGGTCCTCTGCTGCCAGTGGGGTTGGACTGAGGCCAGGACATGTCCCTGTTTTAAATTAAGCTCATAAAGCCCAGCCCTTGGTGCTTGTTTGTTTTATGCTCTCATTATTCTAATCCCTTCAATCCCTTTGCTTATGTGAAGGCAAAACTCTTCGTCCAGTTGGTGTATCGGAATGACATGGTGCTCCGACTATGCCTTGAGGTGACAGGGATGAGCCCTGAGGCTCCTTCAGAGAGCCCAAGCCTCTTCTCTGGGTGGGGTTCCCGGTACATTTGGGGTCTGGCCACTCTTTTTTTCTCATGAACCCTGTCCTGTGCTTGGTACGAAGCAGGAAACCATTACATTATGCAGCCAAATCCTGGCCTCCTGCACATCCCTGTAGGATTGGTACTTCCAATTGACTGAACATCATGGCCTGGTCTTGATGGCCCCCTATTGTCTCAACAATGTATGGGGCAGCCAGTGGGGTGAACGAAGGAGTATAAGAGCAGAGGACTGGGGAGGACCTCTCAGGTCATTAAGTCTGAACTCCAGCAGTCATAGCTGGCGGTGTGGCATCCCCACTTCCACCAAGCAGTGATGCTTCAGCTCTGAGGAATAAGGTAGGGCTGGGAAAGCCATTTCTGAGCCTAGCTGCTTTCAGTCAGGCTCTTCCATCTCCATTCCTCTGAGTGTCCCAGCAGCCCGCCACTGAGTCCCTTCCACCTTGAGACACCTCTGGGTGCTCTCGGGGCACCTGAGGTCTCACCAGGGCCTTGTACGCCAGCATTAGAACTGTCCTGTTTCTTTGGAAAGTGATTGGCGTGATGCTGCCTAGCATCGTGTTGGCATTTCTTGGCATTGGCAGCTCGCAGCTGTCCTGAGAGCAGTGAGTGTGCCCAGGTCCATCTCACTGCCTACTCCCACCTCTTAGCTTGTAGCATATGTTCCCGTGATTTGTCCTGGGGTCGTGCTGAGGTCTATCCTACTCGTGCTGCTCTATGCTCCCATCCAGGTCTTCCTGCAGTGCTTGTGCCTCCCGACATGACACATTTCATCAGCACGCTTACTTTTCTGGATCAAACCCTTTTGTGAAGATACAAAGCTGGATCAATGAATGAGGAGAGCTTCCTCCTCACTCTCCACTGTGAAAGCTGCTCTCAGCTGCCCCTTATGCCAATCCCTGTCTTCTCCAGCTTAGCTCATACATTCCTACATGATGCTGTAGGAAAGGCTTTACTGGAGGCCAAATGGATGAGACTGATGGTGTTTCCCTGAGATAAGCCCAGCTCCCTTCCCGAAGACTGCATCTGATGTTGCCTGCTGAGTCAGGGGCAGAGGCAGAGCTTGAGGCAGGGCTTGAACTTGGCATCCTGCTGCTCACTTGACCTGTTCTCAGAAGAAGACACTGCAGTGGTGAGCCGCAGCCTAGACCACCATCCCCGCCTCTGGAGGGGATCAGTCTCTGCCCTCCCTGCATGCTGGCACTGAGTTTCTCATCAAGGAACCTCCATGGATGATGGTTCCAGATGAGCAGGACCAGGGGACAGGTGAGAGAATGGAACTCGCCAGTCCGGGCTTGCAGTGACCATGGTGGCCATAAGAGTGACCCTGCCAGGGTGGCTCACCGGAGGGGCCACATCTGTTTTCCACAAGGACTGCAGGGCAGAGCCATCCTTGCAGCTGCAGCGAGCGAGCTCTGTGCCACAGATGTAAGACTGCTGTCACTGCGGAGGCCCTCACTGCGCTGATCAGTGCAGAGGCTGCCTTGGACACCAGCCCGGCTGAGACTCCCTCACTCCATGGCACCTGAATGGGAGGCACCGGGAAGGGGGTTCAGTTCAGCCTCAGTCTCCCCACATCTCACTGGGCTCTCTCCTCCCCACAGATATCAACGAGTGCTTGATGCGGGGCCTGTGCAAAGACGCTGAGTGTGTGAACACGCGTGGCAGCTTCCGCTGCACCTGCAAGCCTGGCACCATGCTGGACCCATCCCGTAGCCATTGCATCTGTAAGTGCTTCAGGGGACCCCTCAGTTTGGGAAGGGGCCTGGGCAGGACTCCACATCTGGGTGTAGGCTGCAGCTTGCTTCCCGCCTTTTGTGACTGCAGTTGAGTTACGCTGTCCTACACTTGTGTATAGGATGGGTCCACATGCCTCAGGCCCCCTTCATCCATCATTCTTCTCCATGGACATCTCCTGACCCCTGTGCAGCCTGGAGGGGACATGCTTGCTGTGCAGCAGCAGAGCACACAGCCTCTTGGGTTGAGAGAGTTCCCACAGGAGCTGGCTTTGCTTGGGGCTGGCGCTGCTGGGGGGATGGCCTGATGGCTGAAGGCCAGAGTGTGTTCTGGGGAAAGGATGGGGCATCGCTTGGGACAGGCTGGGAGGCACCGGCAGAGAAAGGCCTGAGGGGGAAAGACCGAGTGTCCCCTGTTCTCTCTTTGGAGAGCATAGAGCTTGACCTCTGGCCCTGGCCCTGCCGTTGTGTTTCAGCGGACAAAGCGGTATCGATGGAGCAGGGACTGTGTTACCGCTCAGCAGCCGGAGGCGTGTGCTCCTTCCCCCTCTCCCACCGCATCACCCAACAGATCTGCTGCTGCAGCCGTGTCGGCAAGGGCTGGGGGAAGAACTGCGAGGAGTGCCCCATGCCTGGCTCAGGTGAGACGTGCCCACTTGGACGGGTGGAGGTCCGAGGAATCTGTGATGGGAAACCACTCTGTACTGGAGGGAGAGCACAGCCATGTCTGTGCTTGGCTTTGCTCAACAGCCCTTTTGTCACTCTTGCATCTTCCACTGGAGTGAAAGCCAGGTGAGGATGAGTTTGGCATGTCTCAGCATGGAGTAGGGTGGAGGGGAAAGCACCAAAATCCTCAGGGCTGGGAAAAATCTTCAATTGGTTTGTGTAGAGCATCTTGAGTGATGTGCAAAGTGCTTGGTGCTGAGGTGCCAGGGGTTCAATTTTATCTGCCTCCTTGCTTAACTTGGACCTTCCTGTGGCATGATCTCTTCCTAGCAGTACTAACCCAGGGGAGGGATTTATTTTTTTGTGTCCATTTTCTGTCCATCGTCACTCCTTTCTTCCACGTCCTACCAACACATCTGGGTGCTGTAAGCCAGTTTTTTCTACATGTGATCCCAGCACTCTTCCTTCCAACCTCTGCCCTATAAAGCTTCGATTTGATTTTCTCTCACAGAAGCCTTCAAGGAGATTTGCCCAGCAGGACATGGTTACACCTACTCCAGCTCTGATATCCGCTTGTCGATGAGGAAGGCAGAGGCGGAAGAGCTGCCCTTCAGCTTGGAAGAGCAAGGGGAGAGCAGCAACTGGACATTGGACTGGACAGCAAGGAGACAGCAACTGCAGGACAGCCTGCGTGGGAGTGTCCTGGAGGCATTTCCCCGCCCTGGCACCTCAGCAGGAGAGGGTAGTGTGGGGTCTACTGGTTAAAGCTGCTCCATCTGGGCCCCTAGCAAGGGTGGGCAAATTCCCAGGTCCTGCCATGTCCCCATGGATGGACTTCTACCTGATAAGGGCTTTCTACATATATATGAATATGGAAGGTGTTCTTCAGCCCTACCAGTATTCCTGGGGCATGGCACACCACCACTTCAAGTCTTTGGAGAGGAGGTTGAGTGTTTCAGGCTCCTGTGACCACATCTTCGCAGCTGCTGCTGGCTGGCCAGGCTGCCTCCACTGGGACCTCAGGTCTGTGTAGCAGCCGTGGCCCTGCAGCCCAGCTGGAGGGAAGCATGACTGACTGCTTGTGCCAGCACCTGCGGGAGCAGAAGCTCCTGAGGTCTGTTCAGTGCTGGGAGAGGAGTCTGAGTGTGTTGGCTTTGGGAACAAGCTCTTGCAGAGGAGCATGAGGGACTGAAAGGCAGTTTCTTAGAGGTGGCGTGAAGTTAGGGCAGCTGGGGTTGGAGGAGGATGCCTGCCTGTCTTGTCTCTGCTTACCATGCACTGTTTCACTTTCCAGGTGAAGTTTCTCCTGCTGGGCAGGTGAGTAAGGTTTGTCTGGCTACGTCTGGGTGCATCCATGGTAGCCCGATGGACAGGAAGGGGGATGTTCTACAAATAGGTGATGTGGAGGTGTGATATGTGGTCAGAGATATCACTAAAGAGAGCAAGTAGCTGCTGCCAGAGGGAGCAACATATGAACTGCAAACCCTACCACCCTGGCTGAGTTGCTGTGGCTGGAGGCACTGTACCATGTGGCTGCTCAGCTCCTGCTAAGAGGCCCCCCTTGCTATAGCAGCCCAGCCCTCAGAATGTACTTGCAGCCCCTCTGAGAGAGGGGACAGCACTGCCATTGTCACTGCCTCATAGACATGAAGTGACTTGCCCAAGGACACATGACAAATCTCAAGACAGGGCAGAAATTTGAACCAAAGCTTCCAAATTTGAAGCAGAGCTAGGCTGGGACTTGTGTTGCTCAGCCACCTGTTTTCTTCCTCCATTGCGGAAAGTTCCTTGGAGTGGAAACCCAGATTGTGCTTCGATGTCTCCTTTGGCAGACATGGGTTTGCCAGGAGGGAACGCTGAGAAAGAGTGCTGAGCACCAAGCACCCTTCTAGTAAGTAGTGCTCTGAGGCAGTGGCTCAGCCCTCCAAAGCCATCAGTGACAGTGATGTGGAGGTGTATTTACTGTGCCCGACTGCTCTTCCTGGTTGCCTTGTGGAGATGCCTGCCCCGTGGCAGTGCCCTGGGTCTCACCTGCATGGCGTGCTGACGTGGTCCCTCTGCATGTAGCCCCCTGGGCATGGCCAGGAGCTGTGTTCTGCTCAGGACAATGTGCTCAGGATGGAGTGGCCCTGCCAGCTACACCCAGCTGTGGAAGCTTCTCCTCCCAGCACAGTGTCTCAGGGAGCAAGAGGAGCCAGGAGGTGGGTGGGAAAATGTCACAGGGATGCTGCGTCCCAGCTACATGCATGTGGATAGAGGCAGTCCTGTGTTTCTGTCCCTCAGGGTGCCGTTGATGCCACCGCAGAGCCTGCCACACGCAGAGGTGAGCGCCCAGCTGGTGGGAGGGCAGGGCTGTCATGAGGAAGAGAATGAGAATATAGGGCAGCAAGGGCGAAGGAGAGTGGGGAGGCTGGGAGCTGCCTCCTCTGCACGGCAACCCCAGTGCTGGGCAGGATGGACTCCTGGCTGGGCTGGCTGCCGGGCAGCATGGGGTCCTGGCTGGGCTGGCTGTGGGGCAGCATGGGGTGGCTGATGTGGGGCTGTAGAGATGTGGAGAGAGGGTGGATCTCCAGTGAAGTGGAGGAGGCTGCCACCCTGTGACTCCTTCCCATGGGCTCTCCTGGGGCTGTGGATGCAGGGATCCTCATCACGGGTAAACCTTGGGCAGGTACCTCTGCCTGGGATTGGGGGCTGGACCTCACCTCTCTACTTCCTCAGCAGAGGAAGAGGAATCCTGGCGTGGCCCTCCCCAGCCTGGCCCCACCACCACCTGGGATGCTGCTGCTCCAACACAGATGCCAGCGCAGGGCTCTGGTGTGTGCCCACTGCTCTCGGAGGTTTCCCTCCTCTCTCTGTCTGGCGCTATGGGGAAATCATGCCCTGAGCTCTGCCCAGAGGCTCTCTCTCTTCCCCAGCCTGCTTGTCTTTCTACATGCCCTGCCTTGGCTTCCCAAAGAAAAGTCCCTGCCCCACCACCCTGGGGTGTTGTCCCAGCCTGATCCCAGCTGCTGCCAGCCAGGGAAAGCCAGCTGGCCATGAGGAAGCACGAGAGCAATCCCGTACAGGGAGCAAAGTGTTTGGCTTTCTGGGTCCTTCCCCGCCTGCAGCTCACTTGCCCGGTGCAGCGGTGGCTGCTGGGCAAGGGGAGTCACACGCCCACTCCAGTGACTTTGGCCCCGTTCCCCCCACGGCGTGAGCTGACTCATCGGGAAGTGGGAGTGCAAAGGGAGGCATGTGGCTCCCGGGACAGCTTGTTTACTGCGCCGGAAACAAGGACGCTGTTGTTCCAGGGTTGCTTAAGTGTCTGGGAGCGTGGCCCCTGCCCTCCGCCGGGGGCTGGAGCACCTTGGGGAGCAGGCCTGGCAGAGGCACCTTGCTGAGGAATGCATCTTCCTCAATAGCCTTTTGTTTGGGGTTGGGCTGGCCCCCTGGGTTGGCTCAGTGCCGAGGGGTGTGCAGTGCCCCGCTGCCCCCACACTGCCACCTGCACCCCACTTAGTAGGGTGGTGAAGCAGAGGAGCCGTGCTGTCACCCCAAAAGGAGCACCCTCACAGGTGTTACACTCTGCTGCCAGCCCTCCTCCAAGGCATGAGGCTGGCAGGCTTCCTCACCACACTTTTGTGGGGCTGGGATGCAGGTGAGCAGTGCAGGGAACTGGAGCATCTCAGCTGGGCCCAGGCTGGAGGAGGTGGCAGGATCTGGATCTGGAGGTAGCAGGGTGGGGTGCAGGTTGCCTGAAAATGTAGAGGAGCAGATTCAGCATCGCTCTCCAAGAAGGCAAAAAGCAGCCTCCCCAGCCGCGTGGTGCTAGGGACACAGGGGAGATGCCAGACTCCGTGCATCCTTTCGATGTTGTCCCTAACCCCATGCTCTCTCCTCCCAGAGGTTGGCAGCTGTGCCTCTTCACCCCTCTTCTGCGGAGCTGGCTCTTGCGTGCTCACCCTGGAGGGATACAGCTGCTTGTGCCACCCCGGCTACACGTTGGACCCCAGCCACCTCCGCTGCATTGGTAGGTTGGCAACTCTTCTGTCTGCTGGGCCTTGATGGACTGTTTGGTCCTTCAGGCTCCTGGGGGAAGGTTTTCTGGCAGCTCTGCTGAGCCCCTGCCCACCTGCTGCACCATGGGGCTGGCAGGCAGCTGTGGGTGGTGACTGCCTGTCTTCCTTCCTTGCCTGAGCACAGATGAAGATGAGTGCCTGAAAGATCCTTGTGCTGGAAAAGGTCGCTGCATCAACAGCGTGGGCTCCTATTTGTGCCTCTGCTACTCTGGGTACACCCTGGCTGTCTCGGAGAGCAAGCAGAGCTGTGAGGGTAAGCAGTGTCTGCCTGGCACAGGGCTGCCACCTCTCCAGGGTCTCCCTAGTCTCCTGCCCTTGTGCGCTCTCATGCACGTACATGCACACCTGCACACATCTGCACACACACATGCACACCTGCAAATCCTTCTTCCCCACAGGTCTACCCACGGGCAGCCTGATCCATGGGGATCACCCTCTCCACTGTGCTCAGGGACAGGACCTTGCCCATGGCGATCTGGGCAGGAGCCTGTGATGCCAGCCCTAATTGTAGCAGGGGGGATGCTAGGAAAGATGAGGGATGGAGGAGAGCCCCAGCATGGGTGCCCAGGGAAGAGCCTGCTGCAGGTGGAGCAGCTCCTCTCTTGCAGCCAGCCTTCCCCACGTGCGGGGGAAGCCTTCAGGACTGTCTCCCTCTCTGTTGCCAGATCGAGATGAATGTGAGCAGCCCTCCACCTGCCGAGGACAGCGATGCATCAACACCCCCGGTTCCTACCGCTGCGAGTGCAAGGAGGGCTTTGCCATGGGCCCCAGGGGACAGTGCGAAGGTGAAGCTTGCTGCTCCCTGTTTCTCTGCCCCTCCAACCCACCCTGTGCAGGAGAAGGCTGCACTGTTCACCTTTGGGAGCCTGAAAGGAGTGTGTTTCTTGGCAGATGTCAACGAGTGCGTGGATCCCAGCCCTTGCCACAGTGGGAAGTGTGTCAACACTCTGGGATCCTATAAGTGTGTCAGCTGTGGGGATGGCTACTGGTCCAGGAACGGGAGATGTATTGGTGAGGAGCTTGAGCTGTCTCTGGGCAGCACCCTTGTCCCTCGCAGCAGTGCTCCCTACAAGCCTCAAAAGGAGCAGGGGCACAGGCAGCACCCTTCTGCAGGCAGCCAACCTGCGTGGCTGGGCCACAGCACCCTCGTGGCTTGGGTGGCAGGAATGGCCCTGAGCCCCCTCTCATGCCATGTTGCCCTCTGCTGTGTCACACAGACGTGGACGAGTGCCTTGTGGAGGGGACTTGTGTTCATGGACAGTGCATCAACCTGGACGGTTCCTTCCACTGTTCCTGCTACCGGGGCTACGAGGTGGCACCTGATGGGAAGAGCTGCCGAGGTACTGGAGAGCCGTGGGTCCAGACCCTCTGAAATATCACGCACCCAGTCCAGAGGTTTCCCTAGGCTCTCCCTGAGTGTTTGGCTCTCTCTGAGTCCTGGCCACCATGTTGGCTGGTTCTCTCAACATATCTGCTCCTGGTCATGGTTACTCCGCATCTTTCCCACTCATCCCACTCTCCCTCATGTGCTTATGCAGACATCGATGAGTGTACGGCCCAGGCTGCCTGTCCCTCCGGACTCTGCCTCAACACTGAGGGCTCCTACTCCTGCATGGCTTGTGATGCCGGCTACGCTGTCTCCAGAGATGGCAGCACATGTGAAGGTATCGCTTTCCCAGGGACAGAGGAGTGGGTGCTGGAGGGAATGAGGGAAGAGGCATCTCTGTAGCTGGGTTATTGGTGGGGCATGGGGGCTTCATTAGCCTCGGGATCCTTCTCCAGCCATTTAGCTCAGCAGGGAGCGTGGGGGGCTGCAAGCAGATGTCACCTAGAGCAGTAGGAAGGTGATCTTCCTCACGTGGGAAAGGGATGGGGGAAAAGGACTCATTGATGGGACTCCTGGACTAATGACGGCCTGTGGAATGCTGATGAAGGCTGGAGGAGTACAGGAGGCCTGGAAACATGGGCAGAGAGGAGTTGTGTGCGGTTCAGTTCAGAACTGTGTGACTGGGAACATGCATCCCAAATGTAGGTTCACAGCTAGAGGAGAGAAACCTTGGGTCCACAGTCAGTGGAGAGACTGTGGGCACCTAGACTTCATCATTTTTCCCCAGCCCCTGATTTAACTTGGACATATTTAAAAAGGAAAACTTAATTCAAATGTAGGTTCACAGCTAGAGGGGAGAAACCTTGGGTCCACAGTCAGTGGAGAGACTGTGGGCACCTAGACTTCATCATTTTTCCCCAGCCCCTGATTTAACTTGGACATATTTAAAAAGGAAAACTTAATTCAA
>JAAGAY010000881.1:0-18433 GCA_011801015.1 Ardeotis arabs
TCTACAGCCTTCAGTGTAAAAATTTTTTTCCTAATATCCAATCTAAATCTAACTCCCTCTATTTTGAAACCATTACCCCTTGTCCTGTCACACCAGGCCCTGCTGAACAGTCTCTCCCCACCTTCCCTGCAGCCCCCTTTGGGCACTGGGAGGCCGCTCTAAGGTCTCCCCGGAGCCTCCTCTTCTCCAGGCTGAACAGCCCCAGCTCTCCCAGCCTGGCCTCACAGCAGAGCTGCTCCAGCCCTCTCAGCATCAATAAAAAATATGGGGAATCTGTTAAGCCACCCAACACCTGGACAAGAAGAAAGCCAGCAAACATGAAAAAAAATCACCAAACTACATAATTTTTTTTTAATTTACTTATTCATTCCCTTATTCATTCTGATTTTTCTTTTTTGCAAAAAAAAAAAAAAATATGTGTAGGATTATTTCAATGTTTTGAACAGATTCTATTTACTCCGGAGCTGATAGGATTGATTTACAGCAATGTGATGAATGCAGAGAGGGGAAAAAAGATACCGGAGCCGAGAAGCAGTGTTTGATTTCAGGGCTGGTTTTGCAGTGAATGCTAATGCCAGGAGCAACTTCAGGCCGTGGTCATCTGAAAATGAAGGGCTGGGAATTGTTTTCCTGAAACTAGGATAAGAAGTGAGGAAAAAAAAACCACCTGGCTGCCCAAGAGACTTCTTGCGATGTCTTGGGGAAAAATAATTAAGTTTTAGTGTTTTACAGATTCTTTCAAGGTGGTGGGGGGGATCTTTTATCTTATATTTTTATTTTTTATCCTTTTTCTTTAAGAAGCAATGGAGTAGAGGAAGAAAACAGCAGAGAATTGAGTTTGTATTTGAAAAGAAATATAAACCAAAGGAAAAGACAAACATTCAATTCAAAAGTTGATCATTTAATACGGTGAAAAGTTGCAAAAAAGCCTAAATGGTAATTTTGGGGCTGGTGTGCTTTCCAGAGCACATCTAGGGCATCTTCTGGGAACTAGATCTACTTGAGAAACCTCTGTTTGGGTCTCTAGATCTTAAACTAGAGTTTAGATCTCGGGTTAAACCTTCCAGTATTTGAATGAGAAATCCCAACATGCACATCTCTGCCATAGCAAGCCCCACCCCAGTCCTACGCGGTGTCCTCAGACCGCTCCGGTTTGGAAACTCCCCTGCAGCCTTAAATCTTGTCTTTGTGGAAATAGACTGTGACTTGCTCTTCTGTGACCTTTAGGAAAGGAAAGTAGAAGGCAAAAACCTGCTGTCAGGAGCAAGGCAAAAATGATGGCCACGAACGAGCCATCACCTCTTTTGGGGATGTTATTTCCTCCAAATTTTCCCCAATTTCCATACGAATCATTACTCAGCTACAATATTCCAAGTGGAAACCTCCAACTTGACTTCTTCATGGCTTTATTCGCCTATTTTTCATTCTTCTGTGGAAAAAGCAATGGTTTCTTACCGGAGACAGTGGATTAAAGGGGATGTGGCAGCGATATCGCTTGTGCCATCGTGTCCCTTCCGCCGTGGCCACACAGTCCAGCTCCATTAGAGCATCAGCGTACGATTCTCCAAGCACGAAGCACACGACGTTTCGGGAGACCGGGCACCAAGTTGGGGCCGCCGAAGCAAATGAGCAATTTGCAAACATCCAGGAGGCCGAAATTTTTTGGCTACGAATGTAGAAAACACCCGAGTCGCCCGGGTGGGGCGATTCAGGAGATGACGTGAGTCATCTGGGCAACATTCGCCGCTGGTTGGAAATGAAGCCAATGGAGTTGGAGGAGTTTAGAAGGAAAAAGGAAAAAGCACGAGGGATTTACAAGCCACCTCTCTATGGGTGCTCTCTGTTTGAGGTGTCCTCCAGCAGACCAGATTAGGATGAGCCCTTTGGGGTGATTAACCCCAACCCCAGGCTGATGGAGGTTCCCAACCCTGGCCGGATGAATTCTCCCAAATTTGCCTTTCAACACGGTGATGTGCGCACACGTGTGCGCACGACCCAGCCGCATCTCCTTGCTCAGCCTTTATTTTTTTTTGATGATCCTTGAATTTTGAAAGAGGCTCCTCTTGGCGAGGGCCTCAGCTGGCAGAGCCAAAGGAAGAGATGATCAAACCCAGAGGCTCCTGCCTCTTGTCTCTTCTGCTCGTCCCCGTTTGCAGTGCTGCGGAGGAGCCTCGCTTTTAAACAAAAGCTAAACACTGTCAGTGGGAGAGCAAAGCAGGATCTCTCTGAAATGCAAATGTCTTTTGAGAGCAGCCAGCTTTGAAAACAGGGATCCTGCTGACTCATGGATAAGAATTGGGGGAGAGCGCCTGCTCCCGCGCCCTATCCATCCCCCCGCCCTCCCTACCTCATCCTGGGGCTGCGTATATCGCCCTCACGTAGGCCAAGTGGACTATGCGGACGAAACGGTGGGCAGGATCTACAGCCCAGCCAGGGTTTGCCTTGCAAAGCCATCGGTTGCCCTTCCGACAAGGCAGGGTCAGCGCGGTGCCGGCACAGGGAAGGATTTAGCAACAGGGCAGCACGGATTTAAGCCTCGATACGTCAGGTGGATTTGGAAGGGCAGCTCTTCAAATCCCTTTCCTCCCCTTTTTCACCTGCAACATCTTTATTTGCCCTTCCCGTTCACTCCTCCTGGTCATTCCCCGGTATCGAGCTGCATCGCTGCGACCCAACACATCTACAAATGTTTGTGGATGGTCTGCCTGCTTCTGGGTCTGCACATGAGCCCAAAAGTCTAAAACATGGGTCTATTCTCCCTCCCAACCTTGGTAGCATCTCTCTATCTACTCCTTATTAATATAAAACCATAAATACTTGCAGGGTGTCTCCAAAATTCTCTTTTCCTGGGTGATGTGGAGCTGACGGCAGAGTTGGACAAAGTCCTCGGCTCCAGATATCTGCCCGCAGACACCGCTCAGAGTCGTACGGGGCGAGATGTCCCCAAGACCCAAATTCATGTCGTTGGGCGAGCGATCCACATCTCCACCCAGCTCCTGGATTAGCACCCTGGGATCTGGGGTGCTCCTGGGTGGAGTATCTGAAATGAAAACATGGAATAATAAGCAGAGCAATAATGGAAATACCAGGGCTTGCAGCGATGTCGAGCTCCAGGGGCGTAATGGAAATTCAGACTTTTTTTCTTTTCTAATGCGCTTCTGCTCTAATAACCATTTATTTTTTTTCCCCCCGTGGCTTTTCATCTGAAAACACTGGTGTGCTGCACCAGCAGCAGCTGATCAAGACTTCACACGTCCCGCTCATTATCCCCCGTTCCACACACGGGGAAACGAGAAGGATTTATAGCGCCCAATTTTGTCGAAGCCTTGCCCAAAGTGAAATACCCGGCCGTGTCTGCTCCGGGAAAGCCGCAGCTGCGCCGGGTCTAAGGCTGGGAGAGGAGAGACTTTCCAGGGACAGATAAAATCTTTTATTAGACCAACTGATCTAGCTGGAAGAAGCAGACAGGTTTTAGGTGCACAGCCCCATCTTTAGGTCTCCGGTTGTCTGCCAACAGCTCCAGAGCTCCCACAACACCTTCCCCAGCCTGTCTCCACTTCCCAAAATCCCGGGGATGCAGGAGATGAATGACCACACTGGAAAAGCCTCCAAGCTCCAACACTGACCAAGTCCAAAATCCCACCTAAATCCTTCTTCTTTCGGGTCTCTGGCACACTGAAAAATCTCCATCATCTGGTTTTTTTGCCATTTTCCCCAGCATCCCAACCCATTTTCCCTTGCTATGGAAACTGACCTTGCAAGAAATGATGCTGAAGGGCAGGTAAGGAAGAGAAAATTTAATTTGGGTGCCGGAGCCACAGGCAATGAAAGCAGTGAGAAAATGGGAAGGGTTTAGAGCCAAGCACGGGAGGGTCGTGCAGGCTCATGGGATCAGATGTTGGCCAGGATCAGTGTTGATGGAGGTGGCACCCACAGCTTCACCGTCTTGTAGGTGTTCGGGTGACGAAGAGCAAGGGAGATGCTGAAGGCTGAAATCGTGCTCTTGACTCCCTGGTGCCACCTCCAGCAACGCTTTCATTAATTTTTGCATCCATCCCTTCCATCCATGTCGATTCCCACCCAAAAAAACCCCGAGTCCTGCCTCAGGACTGGGCCGCTGTGCCCAGTTGAATGTCCACGGCGTCAGAAACAACGTGGTTCAGGTTCAGCCCTTCTCTTCTCCTCTCCTTGGCTCGCGTATTAATTCCACCGAGGAGCAGCCCCTTGCCCCCCAAATTATTTATAACTGCATAAGGCATATCAATAAGATTTCTCTCTTTTTTTTTTTAAGTAATAAAAAGAGTTGATCCTGCTGGTAATTGACAGTAATTGTAGTAACCTGATAATAACTTCTAGCAATTAAGCACAATACTAATTCACCCATTTAGTTTAGAGTAACGTCTTGTCTTTATTTATGGGGGCCGTGCCGGAGTATAAATATCTTACTCACTTTGTTGGCTAATGAAAATTTACTAAGTAGCTCTTTTTTTTAAAAAAAAATGTTTATTCATTTTAAGCTATTCTTAGCAATCACGTGTGAATAAGGAGTAACTGCTTTACTTCAGGATGGTAATTAGGAAGTACTAAGTCATTGTTTTCCTCTTGCGAGCGGATGGTTTTTTTAAGTGTGCATCTGCTCTCCCAGCGTTAATCCAGCCCGCCAGCCCCGCATCCTTCTCCTGAGTGCGGAGACGGGGAAAGAAGAGGTAGGGAATTAAATAAAAATGGGAAGGGAGTATTGATATTCACAGGCGGAATCGCTCGTCTGGGGCACCCGCACCCCCAAACACCCCAGAAAATGCTTTTCTCAGCTTTAGCCACAGGACTGGCACGTCACAGCCTTGCCAAGCCAAGGCTCAACACTTGGAAGGATCTGGAGATGGCCCTCCGCTGGAGCTGCATCTCCAGCCACAGCCCAACCCAGAGGGAAATGAGGCCAAACGATGTGAATTCAGGGATAATGCACCCCGTGCCTCAGTTTCCCCATTTGCAAACTGGAGTTAATTCATAGAATCATGGAATTATTTGGGTTGGAGAGGACTTTGAAGACCATCCAGTTCCACCCCCTTGCCCTGGGCAGGGACATCTCCCACCAGATCAGGTTGCTCAACGCCCCGTCCAACCTGGCCTTGGACACTTCCAGGGATGGAGCATCCACAGCTTCTCCGGGCGATTTTTCTGCTCGCCTTTATAAAGAGCATTGGGATCTCCTGGGGAAGGACCAGGCTCCCACTCTGGGTCTCTGCGTGGGACATCGGGCACCGCAGGATCGTTTTGAGCCGGTCGCAGGCACGCAGCACTGAACGTGATCTTTAGAAGCACCGAGCCATTTTTAAGTGCTTCTCTGAGGGCATTTACAGGGCCCTGATTTACCGCGTGCTCGGAGCAGCCTGTTCTTGCTGGAGAACAGGGCTCGAGGTGCCTTGTGCAACATCTCCCAGGCCAGTTTCTCACAGAGACCGTTTGCGTTCTCACATCCTTGTCCCTTTCCAAGCGTCCCTTTCCTTCTGCACCATTGCTTTGAGCTGCGTTGCGGCCGCAGCCGGCCCCATAATCGCTGCAAGGGCCAGAGGTTTCATTCCCCAGCATCACTGGGATTTTCCAAAGCATGTGGTCAGTGCTGTGTCCAAGATTGCAAAATTGTCATCCTTTATTAAAAAAAAAAAAACCAAACCCCTTTTTACCCCTGCTCTGCACCCCTCCTGCTGGGTTTGGTGCTCGGGGGTGCGAAGGAGCGGGTGCAAGAGGAGGAGGCAGATCCAGGGCGCCCCGATAAATCCCCGCAGGGCTCACGTCCAGCGCGCCTGCTTCCAAGAGATAAAAAGCAAGCGCGGCTCCTCCGAGGCACGGACAGCGGGCTAATCTCTTCACGCGCCGGGTCCGTCACCATGTCATGGGAAGCGAAGACGGGCGAGGGGAGGGAGGCAGCGGCGCTGGGGCCGTGAGCATCCCAAACCAGGGGAGATCAGCCCCAACCATCTGCTTGAGGAAGGAGCAGCGGCCGGTGTTTATTTTGCACGGGGAACTGGAAAGCATTTTTCTGTCTCAGAGCAGAAAAAGAATCCAGCAGAAGGACCCTGGGGCTCGAGGACGTTATTTGGGCGCTTTGAGATATATCCTGAGGTGCGACGCAGTTCCGATCCGTCCCACCGTGGGGATCTGGGGGGACATCTTGCAAAAATTGCAGATGCTGGAGGAAAATCACTCGAGGAGCCAGAAAAAAAAAGAGAGCTTTAAGGACATATAAGCAGCTTCAGAGGGAGAAAATACTGGGCAGGGAAAGGGAAGCAAACGTTAGCGGCAGACAAATTCACGCCAGAATTAGGCACTCGTTTGTAACAGGGAGGATGATTAACCCTGAGAATAAATCATCAGGCAAAAACGGGAAACGCTCCACCTCTTGATGGTTATGAATAAAAAGCAGGGAGCTTTAACCAAACCCAAAGCCCCTCAGGGATGGTTCCTGGCCAAGGGTGGGAGGAGATGGACTGATGTTCCCATCGGATCGCGTGAGCACCGCAGTACTTCCAAAACCTGCCAGTCCGTACCAACCGATGGCTCACCTCTGCCCTGGGACACGACTGACCCATCCCGCCCTCTTCAGAAGGAACCACCACGAGACACCAAGTAACTGCCCGGTGCCAAATGGTTTTTTTTTTTCCCCAGTAACAGAAGAGGATTTAAACGTTCAGGCCAAATTAAAGACCTCGCCAAGTTTGCTGTCGGTCCAGCAGCGCAATGTAACGATGGTTCTCATTTTAACAACCTCAGAAGATGGTGTCCGTCGGCTTTCCTGCATTTTTATTTTTTTTTATTTTATTTTTCTTCCCTTCCAAGCTTGGAAGTGTTGTCTTTAATCATATTCCCAACTCCTGGGCTCTGTTATATTAATATCTCTTTATTTCTGCTGCATGTTGGATGGCAACCTCGGGATGCTCGGAGCCCTGTTTTAGGGCATTTTGCGGGGGGGGGCGACGTCACGGGGCTGGGGCGGCAGGTGAGTTGCTATTTCTGCCTGATGACTTCCAGTTTAAATTACCTACAAAATGTCCTAATTAGCCAGGTGCCATTTTAATCACCGGGGCGGCAGGGGGAAGGATGGGGCAGGCTGGCAGATGCAGGTTGTCTCCGCTGGAATTTTGGAAAGAAGGGGATGCAAACAGGCAAATACTTGAAGTAAGGTGGAGAAAGGGGCTGGAAATAGCTGTGCGGTGCTGGTTTGCGCCCTTATCTTTCCTTTACCTACCCAAACGGCAGCACAGCAGCAGAGGGGAGCAGCGAGCCCGGCATTCCATCCCCATTCCACGTCCGGATAACCTGCAGCGAGCAGGAGATGCTCCCAAACAGCCGTTATCCCTCCAAACGAGGGGCTTCGGCGCCTGTTGCCTCACCAAAGAAATTAATAGCATTTTTCTAAATGGTCAACAGAGGATGTCACCTAGCAAATTTGGGATTTATCGCTCCCCTTCCCACTCCCATACTCATAATCCATTGGGAGTAAGTGAATCAGGTGGGTCCTACCCAAAAAATCAGTTCCCTTACACTAAAAATGGGTTTGCTATTAACCCCCGCCAGCGAGGAAGGGAATAAAAGTCCCCAAGTGAGAAAAGATGGGGCTGTGCCTCCCCAGACACCATCTCAGGAGGAATTCGGAGCGTTTCCGATCAAGCACGGCCCCGCAGGGACCACTTTGGGTGCGCAGCGGGGGCTCAGCCGCAGGGAGGGCTCCCTGGGGACCCCAAGGCAGTGCTCTGAGCAAAGCTTCCAGCCTCTTCCCCTTGCAATAAAGCCTTCCAAGTGTGAGCTTTTCAGTTTGCGGCACGGCTAACGGGAGGGATATTTTGGGAGCGGTTTTGTTCTCCTGCTGCCTTTCTTCTTCTTGCCTCCTGCTGCTGCTTAACTTTTTTGATCTCTCTTCTCTCCCTTTCCCTTCACAGGTCTCCCTCGGAGGTGAGATGCGGTTCCCTTCTCCCCTCGCCACGTGCACATCTCAGTGCCAAAATCCAGGAGACGCGTGGCAGCGTGGACCATCCTCCTCGGGGCTCTGAAAACCATAAAAGCTCCGGGATGCCTGAAGCAAGAAGGCCAAATACTCAGTGCATCCATCCCTCCCCAGCACCCTCCAAATCCCCTCGCTCAGCCCCAAACTCTTTTGGCATAATTCTTGACGTGGTTGCTTCCAAGCGGCTCGCCAAGCGGTTGCAAAGCCAACTTGGTCGCCCGGTGCAAAAGCAAGAATCGTTCCAACGTTAGCGTCGCTCGCCGGCAGCCAAGCTCTTGCAGCCTGCAAAAGCAAATGCAGGGTTGCAGTAATTGGGTATTACTGCATTGCAATTAAAAATAATAGTTAGTGGGCTGCAAAAATACCATTGATTGGGCTCGGTAATATTGCAGGGTTGCAATAATTGCTTATTATTGGGTTGTGATCATGAACCCCAAGAGAGAAACAGATACCAAAAAGGTGCGTCGTGCCCATTCCCTTCGCCTCCCCATTGCAATTCAGCTCAGGAGGCAGAAGGCACGAGGCCCATCCCTGTGCCGAGAGCATCTTCCAAGAGCAACAGCAACCAGGATCTCATCAACCATCAGCAGAGCCCTCCGGATGCGTCCTTCAAGGAGCTGCGCTGTTTATTGGAGAAGTAATGAGATAATCAAGGAGTCATTTAGGCTCCTCTGGAGGTGGATAAGTGCCTCTGGAAGATTTTCCATGCTGCCATCTCGCATGGACCAGGTCCGCAGGGACCCTCTCCCAACTCATGTTTTCCAAGAGCCAGCCAAATCCCCGGTCCCCAACTAACGCCCGCAGTCCCCGCCAGCCCGGTTTCCCTATTCAGGGGGCTGGCGAGAAATATCTCCACGCACATATGGCATCTCGACTCCTCTGAGCACATTTTTAGGGCAAACTTCTCATCCCACGGCTCGCTCAACTGAAAATAGAAAGCTGAATTTGGGCTGAAATGCAGAGCTGTTGGCTGGGGAAGCGGCAGGCAGTTAAAAAGGAGGGGCTGCCAGGAATACTTCATATACAAAAAAAAAAGAAAAGCAAGAAAAAATGAGTTTTTATTTTTTAAGAGAAAGAGGAGGAAAAGTTGTTTATGGTTTGGATTCGCTAGGATCGTTTTGGAAAAGCTGAAACGCTGCTGGCTGCCGCGGGATGGAAGAGGGGTGCAGCTCCTCGGCGAGCCCGGGTGAGGAGCCCAAGCCGATGTTTTGCAGAGAAATGCAAGCAGATGCGGAGAAAAGGGGGAATTTGGGACAGCAGCGTGCGATGTAAAGAGACATTGCATCCATATGGATTAAGCAGAGGCAGCTCCATGGTTTTACCTTTCTAGATCGTTCGATGTCCTGCTCATCTCCTTTCCAAGGTGCGTCTTCCACTTGGGCTCCTCCAGCCCATCATGGGTTTGGTGGTGGTGACCATTTGGGGACATCTTTGCCCAACTGGGGACGTGCTGGAGTGGGTTATACATGAGTCAGTACATCAGCTGAGCATTTACAGAGTATATTTAACACAAAATATGGAAATTCCCGCTTGTGTGGAGGATTTCATGATATTTGTCAATGTTTCAATTGGATTTACAGCAGAAGCCGGGAATTTTCCGACGCTGCGAAAGGAACGTCTGCCAAAAAAAATTCATTTACGCTTGAGCAAAACTTTGCATTTCCTCCAAACTTGGCCCTTCTCATACATCGTAAACGCGGCAGTAAAGTCTCTTCAGGATGAAAACAAAGACGACAGCAAACTAGACCTCGCCAAAGAGCGTCGGGAAGCTGTCCACCCCAGCTCTGGGGGTCCGGGTGTGACCCAGACTGGAGCAGAGATGTCCTTGGAAGCAAAGGTCATCCAATCTGTAGGTCTGATGTGATGTTGTCCCAAGTCTTGTAGCTCCTGGGACCCTTTGGGATAATTTCTACAGCCCCGAGCACACGGATGGGCACGTCGGCGTTCCTCAAAAATGCACATTAATCTGCGACAACCTCAGCTTGGTACCCAGCCTCATCAAAGCCAGCGCTGCAAGCAGAGCGAGGTCAGGCTTTCTTCAGGCAGCGAAGAAAAGAGCTAAGGAAGGGGAAAGAAATGCTCAGAAAAAAGCCATTTGTCCCTTCGGCTTTATGCCGGCTGCAGAGCCAGAGCAGCTTGTAGCTCCAGAGAACTTTTAATAGAAATCTTCGGAATGAAATGGGCTACAGCTGTTTGCCTTGATAAATATATTTTATGCTACATGCCTCAGCCGCCATCTGTTTGCTGATACGAGCATTTCTCCTCTGCAGCAGCTGAAGAGAAGTCATCAAAAGGAATAGCAGGAGATGGGTTTCGTTGCAGGTAGAGGGGAAGAGGTGAAGTGGCCCGTGCAATGGAGTTATTCCGGCGGCTTAATGCGGCGAAGCTGTTACCAGAACAAGAGAGAAGCTGACGAGCGGGCTGGTTTTTTTTTCCGGGGGAATCTGGTCTTTCTGCTGGTGTTATCCGAGGGGAGATGCTCTGTGTAAGACCGTGGGCCACGGGCCGGGATCTTGGAAGGTGTTTAGATGTTTAGAGGTGCAGATAGCAGCCTTGGAGGAGCTGCAGAGGTTTTGGTGCTTAACGTTCACTAAAAATCACCACGCTGCATCGGGTGATCCCAGGAAGCGGTTTTATGCACCTCAATAAAATAAGTGACTTGGGTTCCTCCCCTTGTCTCTCTCCATCCCCTTCTGTGAAAGTACGTGAGGAACCACCCCACAAACCACCTGCCGTGGTGTAAAAGCCCCGCGAGCATCCTGTCTCCAGCTGTTTTTCTCCCGCCCTCCCAGCGTCATTTCTCCAGCAGAGCCATCCACCCCTCCCTGCTTTAGAGGGACAAACTGAGAGCCAGCAGGAAAACTGGAACAGGTTGCCCAGAGAGGTGGTGGATGCCCCATCCCTGGAAACGTTCCAGGCCAGGTTGGACGGGGCTCTGAGCAACCTGATCTGGTTGGAGATGCCCCTGCTCCTTGCAGGGTGGTTGGACTGGGTGGGCTTTGAAGGTCCCTTCCCACCGTAACGATTCTATGATTCTAACTCTTCCAGATGGATTTACAACCTCACCTCAACGGAGAACCCACCACCACCCCTGACAACGTTGGTTTCATGGCTATTTGTGCTGGCCGTTAAAACCCTTGCCTTGCTGCTCTTTGCTGGAGCAAATTGCACCAATTCCCCCTTTGCCGTGACCGATTCAGCAACAAAACCTCGTGCGAGCAGCAGAACACGGCAGCATTTGCACAAGCACCCCAGAGGTGTCCACAGATGCTTACCCACTTGAAATTACTCCCCGATTAGCGGATATTCGGGCCCGTGGGGTCGTTCAGGGAGCCAGGCTGACCTCCAGGAGCAAGCAACGCTGTCGGAGAGTTGAGTTTTGTTTTCCTATTTCCCCTCCTCTCCTATTAACACCCGGCCGTGCCACCACTACACTTAGCCTAGGTACGTAATAGCTGGTTGTCACTGGCACTCGTACGCCTAGGTGACAGGTGCCCTAGCCAGAACATGGCTGATTACGATGATTATTGCTATCATCGCTATGATTATCATATTATTTGATATCGCTCGATGGCTCAGCCAAGGTCAGGGTTGCAGGAAGTGCTACAGAAATGGCGGGCAGCGGTGAGGTGCCTTGGCTGGGCAGGAAAAGGGGAGCAGCCGGCCAGGTTTAATTAAGTCGTGCCAAATTCTATCGGAGGTCGACGTCACCCACGGTCAGACGGGCGACGCCGGCAAGAAAATGCGGGCGCGAGCGCTGCCTGCGAGCGGAGATGCCGGGGGTGACGCGGGGACACGGGCCTGAAGGACCCCAGGGTTCAGGTTTAAGGGCAATTATGGTCTCTTTATTACATTTATTCCTGGAAAACAGTGTCACCCCCCTTAGCCTGTGCTCCAGGCCTCTGTGCTGCTCACAAGCTGCGTCTGTGGCTCAGCACAGCCCGGTTGCGGGTGCAAGAGGAGCCGTGCTGCCCTGGGGTGGGAAGATGCTGCCAGCTCAGCCCACCAAAAAGGATCCCCCTGGTAGAAAATCCCTTTTGCTCCCCTCTTTTTGGGAAGATCATGGACTGGTACAAGGAGAGACACAGCCCTGGGCTATCCGGCCTCAGCAGGGCTCTGATCGAAGCCCGGACAAGTCCCCTGGCACCAGCAGGGTCCGGATCAGGCCCTGTGCGGGGCCGATTTCTGCCTGTCCTTCGCCACGTCGGTGAAATTGTTCCTTTTGTCCTGCATCTCTTTCTCCCTCTCCCCACTCCTATTCTTCTTCCCAGAAAGCTTCAAGCTTGAAGCACTTTACAAATCAAGGGGATTCAATACAACGCAGGAGGTTTTATATTTTTTTTTTTCGTATTTTCCTCCTCCTCCCTCATCTCGGGCATCTTTCACACAACGTGTCTCCAAGCACTTGCTGGGGGAGATAAAGGCTGAGCAAAGCCCTTTTGCAGAGCCAGGTTCAGAAAAATGCCGTGAAGCAGAGAGCAAGCGAGGGAGGCAGCTGTTTCAGAGCACGGACACCTCGCAGCTCCCAAACCAGGGCTGGAAAATCCTGGGGGTACTGCAGGAAATGAGCCCTCCCTTCCCTTTAGCGACACCCAGCACCGTGTCCGCTCTTCCCATGTCTCAAGTCACCCACTCTCCTGGATCTCCTCAGCCCCCTCTTTGCCTCCATCCAGCAGGTCACTGTGAGAATTAGGGCTAAAAAGGATGATTTTGTCATTCAGCATCCCATGGATTGGTCCCCAACCTACGCACCATTCCAGCATCCATCCATCCGCAACGCCGCTGCCGCTGCGTTTCTACCGACTCGGGAGCTTCCGCTGGCAGGAGGTTGTGGATTTAGGTGCTTTTCTGTCAGCTCGCGCTCATTCCTGTGAGTGATTCCTTTCAGCAACGCCAGGCACTGAATCACCGGTCTGTGAACCTGTAAAATTAACATGCCCCGCTATAAATAACCGCTCTCTAATGGGCTGTCACTCGACGGCTTTTGGAAAGGCTCAGCTCGTGTGAGCAAAAGTTTTAATGACTGTAATTGAAATTAGATGAAACCTATCAGCGTTGGGCTTTCTGTGACCCACGCTAGGACAAAACCTATCATGTATCAGGGAAAAATTACCCGCCCCGGGACACGCCAGGCACGATGAAGCCCGTCTGACTCCGTGAACGCGCTCTGGAAGTGCAGTCAGCGTGTTTTGGGCACGGCGCGCACTCAGCGTTTTCCCCTTCCCATTCAATTCCCCTTCCCATTCAATTCCCCTTCCCGTTCAGTTCCTTGTGCGGCTGCAGCAGCCACGCCACGCCACGCCGCCCCATGCTGCCGCCCTTCGACGATCGCAGCACGGATGTGATTCGTTTCGCACGCAGCTCTGTGTTTTGTCATCTCGTTTCTTCTCCACCCACGCGGACCCCGAAGGCACCCAGGCTCCTCGGGGCTGCAAACCCCCTGCGTCCATCCCCAGCCCACGCCGTGGGATAACAAATCCCTCCCCTGCATCGCACGTGCCGCTTGCACACAACAAAACATCTCCTCTCCTGGGACAAGGGGGTGGCACGGGGCAAATTAAGAGATGGTAAAGTGTCCCAGAAGTGCTGGTTGCCTTGGGATGCGCAAGGATGCTGCTAATGAGACGGCCGGGAAGGCAGGGGTTGCTGTGGGTTTTGGGTTTGCTCCTAAGGGCCAGAGAAGAGGAAAAGACAAGAAAATTGGGTTTTGGGTTTTTTTTTGTGTTCCTAATAGGCCTCAGCAATTTACAGGCACGCAGAGACATGCAGAGCGACGCTTCACCAAGGGAAGGAGGCTGAAGGCACGGCAGGGAGGCAAAGGGGAAGATCCTGGGAGTGACTGCTGCAGGATTTTTGCAGCAAAAGGACCGGGAAAACATTCACGGAATCACTCGGCAAGGCACCTGTTGTGTTCCTGGGGAAACTGAGGCACGGGATGTTTCGGCACATAGTCCTACAGCCCTAAAGCACCGGCGGAGGTGACTTTTTGGGGAAGCAGAGCTTTGCAGCCTGGCCCCAAACACTTGATATTTAAGAGGAAACACAAGTTATAGTGGCTCCAGGTAAAATAAAGGGTTCATTTTGCATGAAAACGTGAGATGTTAAAGTGAGGGCAGGTGTTTCCAAAAGTCACAAAGAAATGGGAAATTTCAAAATAGAAAAAAATGTAGCTCATGGCTACGGGAGTGAACTGGTTGGTTGGTCTGCAAGAAAATACCGTATGAATTTAGCAGTTGCAGAGGAATTTTAAAAGGATTGGTTATCATTCCCCATCAGAGACAATGTTTTTATTTCAAAATTGCCAGCAAACCCAAAAAATTTCATTTGGCTCTCTCTCTCTATTTGTAAGTGAATATTCACTGGGATATTTGATAGCTGTAATTTACTCTTCAAGCTGTGTAATTAGCCACCTCAATCAAATGGCATCATTTCTATCTTTGCTCGAAGAATAAACCATTCCGCTGCAAAACAAACGCCTTTTCCTCGACTTGAGCAAATCCCAGGGACAGGCTGAAATTTTGCAGCCAACTTTTGCTTTCAGCCGCTGCTCACGCTCGTCACGGGTTTTGAAAGCTTTCTGGGGAAAAAAAAAAAAAAATGGGGCTGGATATTGACTCACGGCTCTTGCTCATCTCCCTGTAACAGCAACCAGCTCGCAGAGGTGGGAGGAAGGGTTTGACTATATGTTGGCGTGGGTTTTTTTCCCCCCTGTACTGCAGATTTTGGGGATTCACGGTATGGGAGGAGAAGGGGCAGGAGATGCAGCGTTACACAGAGGTTTTCCTTTTACACCTGCACAAAAACAGTGCAGAACAATCTTTTTTTTTTTTTTCCAGTATATTTTTTTCTCTTTTTGAGGAGATAAAATGACCCTTCTTCCCAACAAAGAAATAATCTCCCAAGGAGGTCAGGAACTGGAAATCTCCAGTGTCCTGTTTACCTCCCCATCGCTGGGCTTGGAGTTGTCTTTTATATCCGGGCGTAAAACCCTGCTCAGCCCGATTTCTCTGCTCGTCTCATTTTAAATTTTAGGATGTAGCTAGAGTTAGGTATAGGCATCGTAATCTGGGCACATTATTTACCAGCAGCGCTTATCCGAGGCCAGTCTCAGGAGATTCGCCGGGAGTGCTGGGAGCCGCGAGCTGGAGTTACAGCCTCCGCGCTGTAAAAGAGAGAGAAGGAAAAGAGTGAAATTGCCTTCTAAAAACCACCAGGACTTTTGGCTTTCTTCTTTTTGCTGGAGCTTTTACATTCAAGGCTGGCTTTTGAGCCTGCTCAGTCCTTGTTCCTGGCAGACTTGAGAGAGAGACAGAACTTTTCTTCCCTGTTCTTAGCATAACAATCCCTGGTTAACATAATAAGATTAATTCTTGTGCTGCAGTCAGGAAGCCACTCTTTCTCCAAGCCCTAAATAATATCACTCCCTTCCCAAATTTACACATTTATAAGGTTGGTTTTTTTTTTTCTTTTTCCCCTTCACGGTGAAAAAAAAACCTGGAAATCTTGTAATCTTGAGATAAATATAACAGTGTGGAAGCTTCCCATTCTCCTCCAATCTGATTGCAGTGGCAGCAAAAGGACACGGGCCTAATTAAAGTGCCAATCAAGCAAAAATGGAATTCATTGTTTTTATACAAACACTCCATTTAACCCTCGGCGGCCCGTTCGTTTTCGAGGGATTTTACACACACCTCAGGTTTTGCTCTAGTGAAAAATAGTCCAAGCCAGGTTTCAGAAAGAGCTTGTGGGATGAAAAAATAGTAAAAAAATAAAAGCCACCTAAGTGGCGAAGAGGATGGGGTCTGTCTGGGTCCAGCAGGCTCATCACATGCTTTCCTTTGCCTTTTTCTGCAGCCAGCTCCTCTCTTGCAGACCACGGGAGGAGCTGTGGAGCTCCCTCCTCTCCTCCAAGATCCTTCTTGAGCCGGAAAGTTTTATGAGACCTGGAAAAAGTCAGGATCGGATGGTAATTCTTAGCAAGCACTAACGTAGTCCACTTCTTATCGTGCTCAGAGATGTGAATAACACCCTAATCGAGAGGTTCTGCCCAGATGGGAATATTCCCAGAGACAGGGAATCCAGCCCATCCATGCACAAAATGGCAGCAGGTTCAGCTCAGCTATTTTAACCTCGCGTGGCGGGGACCGCGGACACGAAAGTAGAAAACCAGCTGAATGCAACGCTTGACATGAGAATAACATGAGCATCCAGGGGATGATTAAGGGATGGATCTTGATTAAGTTAGGAAGGCCTAACGAGAAACCGCTCGGTGACAGTGTTTGGCCACCTTTGGAACTTCATCTCCATGGCAGTGGAACACAACCGGCTCCAGCTGTGACGGTGCACAGCTATGAGCAGGGAGCGGGGTGCGAAACGCCGGGAGGAATCGGGGTACGGCGATTTGATGAGGAGTTGCGCTCTTCCAGCCCTTGGGGCATCGCTCGGCAGCAGCAGCGCAGCGCGGAGAGATGCTGATGGCATCCCAGCTCCCGCCTGCTGCTTGACATCCAGCTCCAGCCTTCCCTTGAGGCTGGTCCTTTTGAAAAAGGGATGTGTAGAAAGCCAAGCTGCCTTGCTATCCCCACCTGAAACCAAAATGGCATCAAAACACTTTCATTTTTCATTTTTAACCCTCAAAGCCTCAGCGCCTTTCTCCCCACGTGGCTGTTTCCAGGCCCTGCCTGCCTCTGCCCGTATTTCTCCAGTATCGAGCTTTATCAAAGTGCCGCAAGCTGAGATTTTTTTTCTTGGCAGCTCTCCACACAGCTGGGAGAAAAAGAAGGAGACAAGGAGAAAAAAATAAAGAGTTCCGGCACTCCCCACCTGATCTGCTTCCCTGGCCTCTGCCCGGGGCTTTTAAAGGGGGTCCGTGGGGAGACAGGGAAAGGGACTGGGACTTTTTGGCCGGGGTTGCGCCTGCCCCCATGCCCCTGGCTTGCTGATGGGAAAATCAGAGTCTCAGATGTCTCCCCAAAAATCTCAGAGGCACCTCAACCGGTTTTATTCCAGCCTGCCATCTCCAGGGATGCCCCTTGGCATCTCCACGACACCTCTCGGCTCCAAACCTGCAGCGAGGTCCCCCAGTGCGTGACAAGAGCTGTGCATCGCTCCCGTTATTTGGAGGAGCAACTGCTCCCTCCTCCATCCCGTTATCTGAATAATTCCGCTTTCCAATTAGAAGAGAGCTCAGGCTTGGAAGCGTTTGTCTTGCAGAAAGGCGAGCAGCGCTTTGCAGAGGGGGAAACTGAGGCACCAGGGGATGAACGGCCCCGAGGCCATGGGAAAATCTCCGCAGCAAGAGCAGGGAAAGCCGCCGAGTCCCAGCTGGGTGTTTTTACAGCAGGGCTCTGCACAGCTTTCACTTGTCACATGTATTTTTAAATGACAAGGAAACGGTTTTATAAAGCAGGGAAACGCGTGATTATTTTCCCCTCTCTCTTTTCCAGGAGCTTGGCTCAGCTTTGTAATACACAGGAATGAAATCCATCTGAGTTGCTGTTGTCCTACTGTTTAAAACTCCATTTTCTGTCAACATTGCTTCATTTTTATCAAGTTGCTTACATGTTTTATATTATTCTCTCCGGTTTTTGGTTTTTTTTCCCCTCTCCTCATTTCGCTGCAGCGTTTCAGAAGATTTTGTTTCTTCCACTTCTCAGTAAATAGCCTGGAAGTAAGAGAGTCAAAGGCAGGCGGAAAGTATTCGCTTTTATTGTTGTGATGTTTTATATCTATTGCACTTGTCAATGTGGAATAGCAAAAGAAAAAAAAGGAGGAAAAAAAAAAGGCAGAAAAAAAGAGAAAGATGCCTGGTTTATCCCCCCTGACTTTCAGAAGCAAGGGAGAGGTTTATCCTCTTGGGGGTTTCCACCTGCAAACCCAAACCTCTCCCACGGACGCGGGGAGCTCCGCTCAGCACCAGCTGAACATTCCTCCCAAAGGCCATTGCACCCAGCGCCGTGATTTCTTCAGCTTTTTAATCGGAAAGATTCATTTCCTCCCCAAAAGCACGGCAGATTTAAATGAGATACCCAAGAAGAGCGTTTAATAATCAGTTTGCACGTGATTCTGTCTCCTGCAATAACGCGGTCGTGCAGGTAACGGAAAGCCAGTTCCAGGCCAGGCAGTTTTGCAGGACAATGCTCAGAGCTGCAGTCCTCTTCCAGCTCCACCAAGCTCAAATTATGTCAGAAACCTAATTTTTTTTTTTTTTTTACATGCATGGTACAACTGCCTAGTCCTCTAAATCAAATTTGACTACCAATGTAGTCGAAACCGCAGAGGTAATCAGTTAATAAAACTTTGTACTTACAAGCTACTTTCACTCAAGGATTTAAAGCCCTTTGCAAAGGTCAGTATTACAATGATGAGAATTTTCCAGCTGAAATGTTTTCACTGGGAAGGAGGAAAAAAAAAAAAAAAAAAAAAAAAAAA
>JAAGAY010000882.1:0-18547 GCA_011801015.1 Ardeotis arabs
CAAATCTATTTGATTTGAATATATGTTGGCCCACATAATTAATCCTGCCCGGCTTTTGCAGTGTGACTCCATCCTGGTGCTGCAAAATACAAAGTAGGTGTCAGAAACAAAGAAACAAAAAGGTATTAGGTACGCTCATCCCCATGCCCTGAGATTTTGGGCACGCAGTGCCCCAGAGACAAGAGCAGCTGGGATGCCCGGTCCCTGGAGCATCCCTGGCAGCTTCCCGAGGCTCAAGAGGTGCGGACACTGCCGGGGCTGTCAGCACGCAGGCTCCATGCACCACACGGGCTCATGGCCATCCGCAGAGATTCCGGCCCCTCCTGAGCCAGAGTTTAATATAATCTGCTGCTACAGCAACTGCATCTGCCGTGCTTCTTTTCCAGGCATTATTTAGTTCTTTTGTTCTCAGTTACTCTACGTGTAGCACGAACATGGAAAATGTGCAGAGGATGGTTGTAAAAGTTGCTGTTTTAGCTGGAACTCCACAAAAGATCAAGAAAAAACACAATCAGAAACATGGAGCAGCTATAAATGGACACTCTTGCAAGAGTGGAGATGCAATAAATATTTGAATATACCAGCCTCTGAGAACAAAATGCTGAAAATAGTCTCTAGCTTTGGTTTTTCAAAAAGGGAGCTGGCGGAAGAGATCTCTCTAGTATTTAAGAGGAGAGGTTCACATCACACTTCCCAGCTGATGTGAACCTGCTGCTCACCAGGAGCAATGGGAGACATTTGGGTTTTGCAGAAGCTGCTTCCCACAAGGGGTAATCGCAGTCTCCATGCCATGTCCATCCCCACTCCATCCCCATCCCCACAAACCACAGCAGGAGGAGAGGGCCTCTCTCCTGCACTTCCAGTCGCTTGCTGGGGCAGGAGAGGAGGAGGAGGAGAAGGAAGGGCTCTGGCAGCTCTACTCACTGCAGAGGCAGCGCCTGGAAGAAACTGTCACGTTTTCCCTATGGAAAAGGTTGAGGTTTTTTTCCCAAAGCTTTGAAATCATCTGCAGAGCAGGAATGTCCCCCCTGGGCAGCTTTGGTTTATGTTACTTTTCCACATGAAATTGTAAGTGCGGGTGCAGTGTGTTGGTGCAATGCGGCCACGGAGTGTTTTGGTTTTTTTTTTCCCAGACAGTTTAACTGCCTAACACCATCAGTTAACCCCCAGACACTTCTCCATTTGCATTTGAAGACTCTGGCTGCTATTTCAGACCTGAAGTGTGGGCTGTACTGCAAACGTGTGTTGGTTTTTCCAGCTGTATCAATGTCACAAAAGAAACTGCATCCTCAAGAAACTTGTCCCACTTCCATTCTCAAATGATCACAACTCTGGGAGTGCCACTGCTAAGTATTTTCCAGCCATTTTTCTGTTTTTCCAGTTTTTTTTCAGGGGGAGTCTGGCTTTAAATAGAAGTAAGAAAGTAAGAAGCAACTTCACACTAAAGGGCAAAACTTCCTTAGTATGTCCTGCTTCACTGTTGGAAGATGAAGAATTTTCCCAGTTTAGCTCCAAGGATCCTATCCAGCAACCTCCACAAAGATATTTCATAATTCATTTTGTATATTTTATGAGTCATTTAACGTGCATGGAAGAGATGAACAAACAAGGGTCTATACGCCAATTCCTTGAAGTGTCTGTGATGTAGAATATAAATATTATTTGTCTAGAAGGAAAAAATAATACTCCGAAGAAATGAAAGGCCACTGAGGAGCCTTGCACGACAGCAGCACCAGCTGGCTCATGGCTGGCTCTGCTCCTTGAGATGATGATGAGGGATTTGAGCCTTTCTGCCACCTCCAGCCAGCGGCATTTGGGTAGAAACTGCTCACCTTCCTGGGGCAGCATTTGGAGGCTGGCCCGAGCTCGCTCTCCCACTTCTCAGGTGTTCAGGGGGTGACAGCGAGCAGCGATGGCAGGACGAGATGGTTTCCACTGAGATCTGGTTACCTGCCACTGCTGGCTAATCGCTGAGAAAATTTACAGACTACGCTGAGGCCTCCACCAGGCATCAATTCCTGACACTGCTACTTCTGTAGTAGCCTTGACCTATAAAAGAACACTTAATTATTTCTACAAAAGCTTTTAACTTCCTATGGCACAGCTTCAGCTTTTGGGGAAATGATCCCAAATAGCAATTCCTTGCATTTTTTAAAAGAAAATGGAGATAAAGCGCATAGTCCAACAAACAGGACAGACATGGCCAACAGAAGCAGGCATGGTTACGCCAGTGGTCACGGGCTCTGACGTGCAGCCATCCAGCAATGCTGAGCTGCATCCATATCATTTTTTTTGCCTTGATTTGAAGTGGTTCATGTGACTCTCACATCCTCACAACCCTCTATTCAAAGCGGCTGCCCCTCTTCAAGCAGGATGGGGCATCACTGGGGCTGGGCTCTGCCTGCTTCAGACATCTGCCTGGGGCTCATGGGGAGCCGCAGGGAGGAATGGTCCCTTTTCATCTGCCTATCAGCCTTGGAGTGAGATCCATTGGAACATATGCATACCACCACAGAATGTAATTGTATTTACAAGCGTGAATGAATCTCATCAGTTTTACTTATTATATCTAGGAATTTTTGCTTGCTTAATGCTCCGTAGTTATAGCCTCTGCTGTAGAAGAGACAAAGCTATTGCTCTGTTCCCCAGTCACAGCTATTTATATCTTATAATAACACTCCTCAGGATACAAGGCAAGGTATAAAACCAATAGTGTAAAATTAGGACAAAGATACAACCTCCAGGGCCTTTCTGCTCAAAAGCTGTCACTAACGTTCCCACCTTGCTATTGTTTCCTCTGCTGTATTGCTCCCCTGCAACCTTTCAGGTAGATGCTCTTTAATTCTGTTTATTTAAGCTTAATTCAAAGCAAAGAGAGTCCGTGTCTTTGGGGAGATCGGTCCCATGTTCAGCACTAGACATGCTGACACCTCCGAGAGCCCAGCGACAATAAACCCTTTAAGAGTCTCTAAATGCTGGGAAAACCAGTGGTAGCTGTTGCCAGCACTGGTCTGGTAACACCCCAGTTCTGCCTTGATCCCAGCTCTCGCTGTGTGCGGCCGCTCTGCGTTGGACATGTCAGAGCCTCCTGGTCAGTGTGAAACCCCTCGCTGAGGAGAGATTCCCAAGGGAGCAAAGGGAAATCCAGCCACACCTGAGCACTTGACAGGTATTTTCTGTGCCGTTTAAAATGCTTCCTTTAACTTTAAAATCACAGCTTGTCTTTTCAGGGGTTTATCAAGATACTGCTTTGCTGCCTCTGGGATCTTTTTCCCTTAATGATTCCCTAAGGAGAAACTGTCTGATAAAAATAAGTATTTAGTGATTCTTTGGAAATGAGATGTGGATGTTATTCACTTAAATATCTGCTGCCAAAATATATATATTCGTAGCATATATATATAGTTCCTTGTATTCAGATTATTTTCTAGTTGTTTCCCCTGCTATTAAACCCATCTGCTAAAGTTTCACAAACACAACATCAGAGGTCCTACTCCTCCAAAAAAATTTCAGGGCTTAAAAGTGACTCATGTAACCAGATGTGCCACAGTGTTACATGCATTCAGTGGTATTTTTATCCCACTCTGTTTTCTTCAATGATTAAAGCTTTTATTGTGCAACCCAGCACTTTGAAATGGCTGCTGGAGTTTGCCACCGCAGTTCGGTGCTCCATCCCATGTTAATCCCTCCCTGATTGCAGGGAGCTGCTGCCCTAAATGTACTGGGCAGATGGAGCCGTGCTCTGAGCAGGGTTGCAACGCTGCCTTTTCGGGGGTTTGTTTTGAGAGGTGTCTCCTCTGGATGGGGAGCTGTCTAGGGTGTTCTTCCAGGTCTCCTTGGGCCTCAAGGAAGCCAATTCAGGCCAGGAGAGTTACAGAGATGTTCCCAGTTTGCCTTCACATCATGTCTGCCTACCAGTTGTGGCCCCAACATCATTCAGCATCAGTGTGTGCTGGCCAAACAGCTCCACAGATGCCAGCGGAGAAAGCAAATCTCAGCTCATTCCCCTATTCTTTTCCCTACTTTTTTTTTCTTTCAGAACACATGCAAATTGAATTTGTACATGGCAATTGAAATAGTACATGGTTTCAAAAAATTTCTATTACTTGATAAGGGTATCAGAAAAATGTCAGTTTAAAAAAACCCAGCTATTTTAGAAGGTTTTTAGAAAAACACATTAAAAAAAGCTGTCCATATTTCAGACCACAACACTTGTGGCTGAGAAGCAAGGAGCAGAGCTATGCCTGTGCGTGTCCCTGTGCATTGCCCCATCTCTGCAAAGAGCACGCCTGAGGCTGTCCCGTCCCTCCTGAAGCCACCTGCACCTCTGCGGTTTCTGCCATCGGCTCAGAGCTGCTGCCTCAGCACCCGGCGGCAGGAGGGGGGTGCACTGGGTCTAGATAACAAATATGCCTCGTTCAACAAACGTTTGACTAGAAATGCAGACAGCATAATCAAGATACCCATCTGCTTCAGAAAAAGCTTCTGAGGAGTTAAGTTACACCCTTGCTACGTCATATATCCAATTATAATTCAGCTCCCCCCTCTGGGAATTAGCATGGAAGCTGATCACTATGTAAACTGCAGAATGTGTGGGAAATTGTCTTTTATCAGCACCAGTGTTACTCCTGGGAACGGGAGGGTTCAGGCACCAGTATGCAAGGTCCTCCCTGCAGCAATGCCGCCCGCTGCTCTTGGCTGCTGGGTGTTTTGAGGCTTGGGGAAAGCAGCTGGGTCCAGGGTTTTCCCTGCCCCAAGCCCCGTGGGGTGGACACGGCTGCGGTCTAAGGCCAGGTCTGCTCCTCGCTGTGGGTGGGGATAAAAGATCTAAGGGCTGGTGTGGTGCCCGAGAGCCTCACTGGAGCCTTGCAGCTGCTGGTGCAACGATGGCCACAAGGGCCAAACTGGGAGGAAGGCTCCAGTGCCCAGGTCTGACTCGCTCCTGGCACACACTGGCCACCCCTGAAGGGCAGGTTAATTCACCCTGAGCATCGGCGGGGCATCTGCAATCCCCATGGTGAGCGCTGGAGCAAGCTGTTGCTCTGTAGACAAAGATGAGTCACTCTGCTCCAGAGCAACAGCTTCCAACTGCCAGGCAGGCAGGGTTTTTTTTCCAATAATGTTGATTTTTTCACTTGATCTTAAAAGGTACGATTGAGAGAGCCCAAAACACATCTACACACATGCGAGAAGTCGCTGCATCGGCACATTGCTCTGGATTTCCCAGTTGAACTTTTCTAGGAGATAATGCGGTATCTACTAACTTGGTGTTTTCCACTGGAACATTTTGGTAATGCCAAAACTCTTCTTTCCTGCCAAGAAATGAAACACTTCATTTTGAGCCAGATCTTCAAGCTTTGATGCCTGTTATTCTGTACTATCAAATCAAAATCTTTTCCATCCTCCCCCTGGCTGAGCCACCGCCATGTCAAGAGAAGGGTGGTCCTGACCCCAGCCAGGGGCTCTCTCCCATGAGGATGCAGGCAGGAGGCCCTGAACTGCCTCTCCACGAGCATGAGCCAGTGTGTGAGACACTGAGCAAACACCTAGCTGTACCTCTGGAGCAAGTATATACTTTTAGAGTGTTCAATGGCTGAGGAGGTGTCTGGCACCCTGGGAGGGGTTGGGAGTTGAGTCGTTACATGATGCTTCCCTGGGCATTGTGGCAGGGCAGGTAGTCCCATCGCAGTGCTGAAACATTTTGGCATTTTCCAGTGTACGCCTTTTTTTTTTTTATTTAATTTTCCATTTAACAAAGGCGTGATATGTACACAGTAACCTGATCCAGGGTAAAATAACGTATCAAGCTGCTGGCCTCTCCCCATCACTACTGACCTTTGCTGAACAAAGAGCTGCCCAAACATCATGTCCTGAGGCAAGCTCTCTGCTCCCACGAGGCCGCTCAGGCTGAAGGTACAAACTGGGGCTGGGGATTTGCTGATGGACGGTGCAGCTCAGGGTACAGTGGCAGCAGGGGCAGACCAGTCTTGGCTTTCCTGGGCTTTTGGAAGGACATTTGGAAAACCATACAGGTACATTTGTATACTGTTATGTTACGGAAAGTCTGTGGGTCATGGTCCTTGATTTCTGAAGTCACTTCGCAGAATTGCCTTCATCTTTTCTATAGCCAGCTACAATTTGCAGTTTCTTATTGCTGGTGTTGGCCCACAGCAAACAAGCAGCAAAAGTCACATTAGCATTTTCCCACAACAGGCTCCTTGCGAGCCAGGACTGTGGTGCTGTCTGCATCAGAGCAGCAGTCACTCCCTGAGCCAGAGCCCTGATGTTCCCTTTGATTAGGACTGCGGTGCTGTGACAGGAGAGCCCGGGCTTGGCACGGCACCGTGCGGCACCCATGCACCCGAAAGCCCTGGGGCGGGCATTCAGCCCTGGGGCACTATTCAGTCCCAGAGTACTTCAGATTAGAGAGCCCAAAGCAAGTATTGCCATAGTTTCCTGTTCCTGACCAGTTCTCTGTCAGTATACATCAGCATAAAAAAAATTGGATGAGTCCTCAGGTTGAAGTAATGTGGTTATTCTTTAGATCTAATGAATGGGCAGAAATACAGCGATCATTCCTGGCTGAGGAGTAAATCAAATGCAAGTGGCTGAGGTGACACTGGAGTCTAAATTTCAGCAGGCTGAGGGCCACATGCATCCACCAAAAGCACAAACATTGTGTTTCCTAACAAGCTGCTCTTCCCAGCATCCCCCTGAGTTAAATGCTTCGAAACACAGACTGAGCTATGCTTTCTGCTGCACCCCTGAGACCGCGGCTCTGTGACACCCACCCCTTGTGAAACTCCCTTGCATGGTCGCCACCTATGCAAAGGTGAACGAGTCATTTCTGCATGCGAGTGTGCAGAGTTTGGTGTGCTGTGCTGGGCTTTTGCATGGGCTTTAAGCCCCACTGAGCTTGCTTTATTCAGTCCCTGACTAATGGGAAGTAATTTGACCACAGGTTCAACAGACCTGTTGTCACAGACAGGACTGGATCTGGCCCGACCATCATTAGCAGGAGTAAGGACAAGCTGCCACAGTTGCCATCAGAAGTCCCCGTCTGGCCCTGCCACTGCACCCCAAAGGTTTGCATCCTGTATAAATAATAAATGCAATAAGCCAGCCTTGAATTTTCCTCTTGAAGACTAGACAAAGCTCTGTTGAAACAAATTAAATCTGCTTGCTCTCTTTTGGTGATGAACTTGAGGTTGATGAAAGTGAACTATTTTTAGTGCTAGCCAGAGGCACAAGCAAATGGCTGGCAAAGCGCGGAGTGCGCGTCTCCCTGTCCTGCCAGTGCATCCAGCTGGGACCTGCACTGCCTGGGTGCAAAGGATGCCACAAGCCTCAGCGCTGTTACGCAGCCCTGCTCAGCCGTGCCCCTGTTCATTTAGAGTATGCTCTGCAGTGCCTTTTTCACATGGAGAAGCTCCTTCCAGCCCAGATCTCCGTTGGGTTGGTGAGTGCCTGCCTTGCTTCACCAGTGGCAGGGGAAACATCGCTGTGTTCAGCATTGGGGTGCTGGTGTGCGAACCCCATGGTTTTGCCCCTGGGCAAATGCTGCTCTTCTGCCTCAGAACAGCTCAATGGAAAATCCCCCCGGTGCAGCTGCTCTGTGCTGTGAACCAGCACATCGCCAACACTGCTGTGCACTGGAGAAGGAGTAGAAATCATCTGCCTTCGGTTCAGGGTCATCCTCAGTAGCATGAGCTGGAAATTGGCTTCTGCTGCACACACTGCACCTCGCACCATGGCGGGGGGGATGCTGGTATGGGGCCTCTGCAGAAGCAGCCTCTGTTTCCTCCAAGTGCTCTGAGGGCTGCTGACGATTTCAGCTTTACTTACTGTAACATGTCCTTTACTGTGGTCATTTGTCTTGTTCTGTAAAGGCTACGGTCTGACATTTGGTCTTTGCTGGATTTCACATTGCTTCTGAGCATAAAGGTTCTCTCTGGTTAAATAAAGTTTTATCTCAGATGCTATTTACAAGTTTCTCTTCCCTCCTCACCAAAATGTCAATATTTGCTTTTACTGCAAGCTGGCAGGGCATCTCATGCCTGTTGCTGAATAGCACTGCAAATTGCACGTGCTCAGCTGCCAGCCGGTGTTTCTGAGGCCGCAGAAGAGGCTTTCTGGGACCTTGTGCCCTGGGGAGCTGGCATTCGGCACTGCCAAGCTGACCCCCATACATCCAGCTGCTGCTCCCCTGGGAGGAGTCGTGCTCCTTTATTTCAAGTTTCACACTAGCAGTTACTCATCAGGCTTTTTATACAGTGACATTATCTCTTAAAGCAAGCGCCATGTGGGGGATGCACAGCCTGCACTGGAGGAGCAGGACGGTGTGGGAGGTGGTGGTCCTGATGGTCAGAGGGATCAGCAAGGATGAAGCAGGGTCCCTGCCTGCAGCAGCTGTCAGATCCAGGCCAGCACAGGCACACGGGTGCGTGGCTCGCCCTGCCGAATGGCACGGTTGGAGCACTGCTCTGTGAGCTTTCATCCATCCTGCTTATGCTGCAAGGTTTGACATCTAGAAGCAGCAATGGCTGCATCACCTGAGAAGCAATAGAAAAATGACTTGCAGGGAAGCGTTTGACAGGAATATATAAAAACCATCATGAACACGATTTTCCACATGATGAAGGATACTTGGTCTCTTTGCGCACCTCAGTCTCAACTACAACAATGTACAGAGGTCCTTTGGTTACAGGGAATTGCCTTGGACTCACAGGAGTTCATCTGTTTACATGGCTCTGTCCCGCTGTAGGACACCAGACAGACTCTGGACGTCAGTGCTGAGGCCTTCTCTCATACACCCTGTGCTGAGGGCTGGCGCTGGATTTACCACTGACAATCGCCTGCAAGCATACCATGGATGGGCATCTGTAAGTTCTGCAACATTATTTGGGAGAGCCAGAGGCTGAGATGGCTGCGAGAGCGGCTTGCGGGATTTACTGCGCTGCAGCACTGCCTATTCTCCTGATGCCAGCATCGCCCTGCGAGCCCTGTGCCAGGGAGGAGCAGCCCTCCATGGCTTTGCAAAATTTTGCAAATCAGGCGTTTAGAGAAAACTCCAGCAGCCTGTATGCCAAACAGAGCATGCTCAGGGCCCTGATGCTGCTTCAGCTCTGCAGGCAGAAGGACTCCCGGGGGATCTGGCAGCAGACATCCCCCCTGCCCTCAGCGTGACCCTTGCATTCACGCACACGTGGTCCCCCGCAGCGGTGCCACCTGCAAGTGGCAGCGCCCTGGTTCTGTGAAAGCATCCAAACCCGGGTGCCAGGAGGTGGTGAGGAGCCCATGGGTGCCATCCTCAGCGTGGCATCCAATGCCCAACCCCTCTCCTGCCCCTGCTACCCAGGGGCTGCTCTGCCCCAGCGCCGAGGAAGGGGGAGCTCTATTTCCACTACACCAAATTGCATTCCTTCCCCGCAGCAGTACGTTTTTCCAAGCCATTACTGCAGAAGCAGCGGTGCTTTTCTCTTATACCAGAATTACCTTTCACTCCTGCCTGAGGAAGGGTGTAGTGAAACGCTGTTTGCTCTGCTTTAAGACATTGTGAGGGAAGACAAGCGCCAACCAGCAACCTAAGCAATTCAGCGAGCTCTTTCCAATAGGCACTGGCCTGCGCTGAGACCTGTGCTTTGTACAATGAATCAATGTCCTTCCCAGAGATCTTATGAAACAAGATTTCCTTAATTCCATAGTATTCAGGATACAGAGCTGAATTTGCAAGAGTTAATCTATTTAAATTACTCTGTGATATATATTCAAGAAAAGAGAGGTACACTCATAAGAGTTAATCCATTTAAAATTGATTTTGTCTTTCAGCCTTTCTGAAATATCTGTGCAGGAGAGCCCTCGGGCTTTCTGCATTTTCCAGCTAGAAAAGAGACCAAACCAGGCATGGGGCAGGGGCAGACCTCAGCTTGCTTTACTGCATACACGCAGCATCCAGTATTTCAACCGATGCCCAAGAATCAAACGGCTGGAAATGAGCTGGGAAAAGCCACCAGGGTCTTACTCCTTGCAAGAAAGGGAGAGAAGATCGAAATAACCCAAGAGCTGCTGCAAAGACAAGCAAGCAGAAGGGTCCCGAGTGAGCACACCCAAGCTCAGCTCTCATATGGGGGCAAAGAAAGGGCTTTGAGTTGGTGCCTTTTAGCATCCCCTGCAGGGAGACACGGACCATTTTCCCTTAAGAATGGCTTTAGCTGTTGTATACCAGTGGCAGGACACGGTCCCTTTCCCCTCAGAGTATCAAACCCATGTTGACCCAGGGGAGCCACTGGCTCCAAAGTCTCCAGCAGGGTTTGAAACTGGGGCCCCACTGTGCAGCCCAGCTGAGGAAGGACCCGCAGGGCTGGCTGGGCAGAGGCACTGCTGTGGGTGCAGAGGCTTCGTGATCCTGCCCCTGTGCCCAGGCACTGGGGGCATCACATTCACCCCACAGGCAGGGCTGTGTCCCCCCTTGTTGGGTACCTGGAGAGCCAGGGGCACTTAGTGAACAATCCAGACCAAATGGAATTGTTATGTTTTTGAGTAGCAGGCTTCAAGGACATCAATGAGATGATGTCCAACGAAGCTGTTTGTGAGAAAGTACTGAAGCAACCTTGAGAAGAAGGAAAACATCTGGTATACGTGACTGGGAGCTGAACGTGAAGCAGGGTGCAGGTGGAGAGGGCCGTGCGCGTGAACAAAGAGACTTAACGAATCATATTTTAGCTAGGAGCGCGTTCATGATATAGTTAACCAATTAGTAGAGAGCTTGCGCATGATACGGAATTAGAAGGGCTATAGTAATCGGGATGTATCAACAATAAATTGGCATTTGCTTGATCATATTGGTCGTGAGCAGTGTCCATGACTTCCGCGTCGACACCCCCTCACCTTGCTGGGGGCTGCCTCTCAACCCTGGCTGATGTCTGCAGCTTCAGCGCAGTGTGCTGCTGCGAAGCAAAACCAAGGTAATTTCAGCCAGACAAAACACTTTTCCTATGTTTTTTAAATCTGTAGCCATGACTCTGTTTTTTTTTCACTACAGCCCAGGTAATTTATTACCTCTCTGATATGCCCTTGCTCTGGAAACATCCCCGCACACAGCTGTGCATCAGGAGGTGGTAGGATGCCGCAGCAAGCGCAGGGCAGCTCCCACCAGCTCTGCCTCTCAGCTGCTCCTGCCCCACCGCCTGGCCTAGGGGGCAACTGGAGCCCCTGCTACCGGCTGTGCACACTGTGGGGCCCCAGGACACTTCTGCTAGAGCGGAGCCAGGTCAGGCTGGCCGTACTCTGGCACGCTGCTGCTGCAAAGCAGCCTGGTCCTGCTGGCACTCACCAAGGTAGCTCAGGAGCCACTGGCCATCTTGGTTGTTGTTTCCACTGCCGATGCTGTCAGGCAAAGCAACAGCCTGTCCTGACACGCATCCCAGCCCCAGCAAGAGGACACCGTCAACCTGTACACAGCACTTAGTCTGGAGTGTCTTTACTGACCGCTCTGCAATTCTGCGCGATCACCAAAATACCGTAGACACAGGTCTTCTTTTTACGGAGTGAGACTGTGCCCGTGAACAAGTGCAAGGTTGGTTTTCCAGTGTGCCTTCTACCCCGGGAGCTGTGCCAGCAACACGGGACTTTGCACCCTGATTTTCCAGTCTGGATAAGCAGGGCTCCATGAGAGTGGGATGCAGGCACTTTTCCAGAAAAGGGTAGTGCGAGCAGCTGGCATAAGTTGCTCCAGCATAACTCAGAATAGCCCTGCAACATCCACCCAGGCTCTGCACTGCAGGTTTTAGAGCTGGAGCTACTACATCCAGGCAGGGATTGTAAGCCTGGGCTGGCTCTCCCAGCTCACGTGCTGTGGATTCACAAATGGCTCCTGTTACCCACAGCTCGGGGACTGAGCCTCGGTGCCTCTGTGCTGCCTTTTAAGCTGTGGAAAGAGGATATTTATTGGTCATTGCAGAGCCAGCTGTACCATGCGGCTGTGATACCCCATGAATGCCCAGGAGGAGCAATATCTGAAATGGCTACACACCTGGAATTATCCCCCCTTCCCCGTGCTGCTCACCTGGGGACCTGCTGGCTCTGGTCCTTACTCCTCTCACTCCTTGCTGGGACCAGCCCTCACTCAGACCCCTCCAACCTTGGTCCCTCACCGACCCCTTCCTCCTCTGGCCTCCTTCTCCCACATCCTCTGGCCCAAGACTGTCTAAGACCCCCACCCCACTCTGCCAGGTGATCGCTAACGCTCAGCAATGGATTTTGTCCTGCAGCACTTTCATCTGCCTCCCCCAGTTCTGCTCTGTCCTCAGGGACACTCCTAACATCTCCAGCCTGTCCGCAGCGGCTGCTGGCAGTGCCGGTGCCAGCCCTTGCCAGGACCAGGTGGTCTGCATGTGGTGGTCCTCTGCTCTTACTGCCAAAAAAGCAGCGAGCACAAAGTGCACAGGGGCTGGCAGGGATTTGGATCATGCCAAATAGTTGTCATTTATCCAAAGGAATTGTTAGAAATAAGCTGTTAAAAAAGGATATATTTACAAAGATTCTTAGATCGCCTGTTCTTTTAGGTGAAGAATCTTAACCTTTTAAAGGCTTTTTAAAAAAAACAACTCTATAATTTTATTTGGCTTGATCTCTTTTCAGAAAAAAAATGGGTTTTTGTTTGTTCCCTGATCAGCTCCAGCTCAAGGGAATCACCTCCAGGAGGAAGGACGCTGCTGCAGAGCAAACCTGGAAGAAGTGAGACATTCTGTAGCACAGAACTACACAAATGTTGCTCATGCCAATAGATACTCTGAGAACAAATTATGGAATAACTTTAGTAACATGCCATGGATGTGAGTACTTTATATCCGCTTATAAAATACTCCTCATATTATTTATTGTCCCTTTCAGGATTAGCTGAGGAAAGAAATGGGAAATTGTACTCACTGGCATGTCATGAAGGAGGCTGAGATCCTGAGGAGGAAATGAAACGGAGGCAAGCTGACAACAGCACCTTCTAGCTGAACCCCCAGGGTGGTTTTGGGCTTTGTGAGGAGTGAGGCAGCTATTGAAAGACTCAGCATTCCTCGGACGAAAGTTTAAAATCAAATCAGCACAGCGGGAAGCATTTCTGCTGCTCCCTTCCGTAACCACCAGCCCTAGCCCAGCCATAAGCTCGAACGGAGGATCCCACTGCGGAGCTGAAGATGGTGACAGGCTCCCAGTTGCCTCAGACTGACAGTGAAAAATCATAGAATCACAGAATGGTTTGGGTCGGAAGGGACTTTAAAGGTTCCAGCCTTTAGTTGGAACCCCTCTGCCCTGGGCAGGGACACCTTCCGCCAGACCAGGTTGCTCAAAGCCCCCTCCGGCCTGGCTTTGAACACTTCCAGGGATGGGGCATCCACAGCTTCTCTTGGCAACCTGTGCCAGTGCCTCATCACACTCACAGTAAAGAATTTCTTCCTTATATTGAGTCTGAATCTGCCACCTTCCAGTTTAAAGCCACTACCCCTTGTCCTATCACTATATGCCCTTGTCAAAAGTCCCTCTCTAGCTTTCCTGTAGACCCCCTTTAGGTACTGGAAGGCCACTATAAGGTCTCCTTGGAGCCTCCTCTTTTCCAGGTTGAACAGCCCAAACTCTCTCAGCCTCTTCTCACAGGAGAGGTGCTCCAGCCCTCTGATCATCTTCATGGCCTTCCTCTGGTCATGTTGTTCCCAAAAGCCAACAGTGATGTGTCCCTCACCCCTCTGGTGAAGGTCACTGCTGTCCTGCATGCTGGGAGACACAGAAAGGAGATTCAAGCACACTGCCTTCCTGCTGGAGAGGGCATTTCCCTCCTGTACTAAATATGGGTGTACACATAAGTAGCTCTCCTGTTCATCCCAGGGTCGGCTGGGGCACAGGAAAATCTGGAGGAGGCTCTTCCTTAGCCTTCGCTCCCAGCCACTTCCCTCCCACTGCTGGCAGAGCCAGAGCTGGTGCGACAGAGAGGGCTGGCCTTTAACATCCCACTGCTTCAGGAGTTTTAATTTTTCCCCAAATGCTTACCTGAGAGCATGCCTTGCCTCTGGGCTAGCTCCATGCAGAGGATGTGGTGAGCACTCACAATCAGACGTTTGTGTGGGATTTCTTTCCCTATGCCCAGTGAAAGTTTGCCAAAACTCTGATCCTGCTATGCAGTATAACCATTGGCAGGGCAGTGATCGCTATGGGTGTGAGCTCCTAAATCACTTACAGCAAGAAACAGAGAGGTGATTGCACAGCTTCAGTGGCTTTGCTGCGAGCAGTAGCAAGGCCAGTTCCACCAAATCCAGCACCTCGGGATGGCTGGGATGAACACATCACATCCACGCAGGGTCCAGGCACCCTCCTCCCTGGGATGCACCCCCAGCTCCAAGCCACCAGAGCCTGGAGATGTAGGAGGAGCTGCTTTCTTCCAGCAGAAAGCTGGATCTAAAATAAGTTACATCTCCTTCATTGTTTCTTGGCTCCAGCATTTAAAAGTTCAAACTGTTTTTGTTTTTCCTGGTGTTAGTCATGCACACAGATTGGGAGCCTAACCTGTAATTCTGGCTTTACTGCTGCTATAAAACATTCACACTGTACTCTTCTAAACCAGGGGCAGAAACCTTTAATTTAATTCCACTAGAGGAGTTTAATCTAGGACTATGACATTTCAATTACTTAGTAATGCATATTTAACATTTAGCTGTACACATCTAAAATTACACCAAGAGAAGGAAAAATGTTGTATATAAGCAACTACAAGGATTTTATTTAAAGCCAGTAAAAGCTGTAAATTTAGAACAAAGATCTAAACAAAGACCTTAAAGTCACCCCTTTTGCCTACTAGGCTGAATGATTTACGGAACTCTGTTCAAAGCGAAATGTCTGAGATTTCTATTTCTCCCTAGTTTTGAATTTTTGGCTGATGAGGGACACAAAAGTCTAAAATATTGAAAAATTTCCCAAGATGGGAAAACCATTTCTGTGGGATGCTGGTCCTACTCTGAAGCACACAGATGTTCCTCATCCCCAGGGGTTCAGTGCGGCAATACAGGAAACCACTCGGGCTTGTACCCACTGCTGCCGAGGGCCAGGTGTGCTGGTTTTCAGCCTAGCAGTCCACAAAATAATGGGATAAATAACACACTGGTAGTTTTGCCTCTCACACAAAGAACACAGGCTCATTGTTCCCTGCTTTGACTTTATAGGTCCTCTCTTGGTCTTCAGTGGGGCTGTGAGTTCCCTAGGGCAGGGTGTTTCTCGTTGTCCCACGCTGGTGCAGATACTGGTCAGCAGTGAGGCTGCTCATCTAGAGCTTGGCATTGCCATGCTGCAGTACAGGAAGTGCTCGATGTCTTGGCTTTCTTGAATAACCGCATCATTAAGAAATATCTTCAATTTTATATTCTTTAACACTGCTGCTTTCTGCATCCCCATAGATGGTTATTTATTGCCCACTGCCAGAGAAGTTTTTGCTTCTCTATAAAGTAAGCACAATGAATCAGGTTTTTTTTAGCACAGCCTCAAGAATTGCCGGAGCGGTTTCAACTCTCCCAGGCCCATAGCGTGACTCAAAGTGGCAAAGAGATAACTAGAATTTCCCATTCCAACCCTGTTTCTACCCAAAAGTTACTGCTGGATACGGTTTGGTTTAATTTCCGTGGCGGTTGGTACTGGGGATCTCCAGCCTCTGGCTCAGCAGAGCACTGCAGGAGAAGCAGAGAGGCAGTAGTGGCCCTGGAGAGTCCACGCAGCAGGCGCAAGGCAGGCTGGAGTGGTGGACAAGCAGGGGAGAGCAAAGGAAACTTGGGGATAAAGGATGAAATCCTGCTAGGCTGCAGTGGTTTGGGAGCAGCCGCGTGGAGGCTGGGTTCAGCGGGGAGAGGGGCTTGCTGGCTTACACGTTGGCCCACCATGTGCAGGACACAGCTGGGTTTCTGTACTTCCTAAATATTTCTAGGATTATTATTATTATTTTTAATTAATGTATGAAATTAAGGAAGGCAAGAATGAAAGTGCAGGTGTCAGCAAAGAGCAGCTTTGTTCTTCCTCACCCAGGGCACAGCAGTGACCTGCAGCTGCTGGATAAGCCACAACAGTATCTACACAAGGTTCTTGGAGCTGCTTTTACAAACGACTACTGATGTGGCTGTTAACTTCCACAGCAGATATCAACATCTGTAGAAAAAAAGAGATTTATCCCCACTAATAATGCATTGTCTGCTAGCAAATACTGTTAGCTTTGTCTAAGAATGAAACACACAGGCCACACAGTGCCCTTTTAAAGCTCAAATGGGATGGTTGTGCTAAAGTCACCGTCACTGAGATAGGGCAGGCTGCTCTCCTGGCTACCAGAGCATACGATGACGTTAATGTGGTCCTCAGCGGCCTTTAGAGGAAAAGTAAATACTGACTCTCATTAAATATAATAACCTGATATTCATTTACTTAATGCTCATGCTATTAATAGTAGAGTTTGACCCAAATGTGGGGACAGCCTTATCTACTGTTCTACCGTCTACCATTAATCCTTATCAGCTCTGTGGCCATGTTCAGAGATCTCCCTCGAGTATGTTTCCTGGACATCATTAAACAAATAAATTGCTTCTTCTGGCTATAATTAAAAAAATATATTCAGCAGCAAAGGGACACAAATGGAAGGATACGTCAGGAATTTGCTGCACCCTATGTTATCCTTCAAATGGAGTGCAATGGCACATATAGGCACATTTCTTACTGTCAAGGAAAAAGCAGAAAAGAGAATGAGATAAACACAGACTAGATGCAGTGTGGTCTCTCGGGTGTCCTAGAGATACCACAGCAAACACTTCGCTGATCTGGGAGGGCTCTGGCTCATTTGACCCCAGCACCTCTGCTTTCCACTGCTGCTATTCCAGCTTTTGCTGCCACACTTCATGGACACCTCTCTGCTACCATGGGGTTTTCTCTGCCTGGCTCTGTCCTCTGCCAACATCACTTCTTCCACCAAAGAGTACAGCTCATCTCCAGGAACAGGGCAGGTGATTCAAGGAGTGGTTTTTTGGTAGACTCTTTCCATAAAAGCTCAAAAGGCCCATTTCAGACTGTTCTCCCACATCTGGCCAGCCAGGTTCGCAAATATTCACCACATGCTGTTTCTGGGCATTGGAGAGAGCAGCAATGGACTATTTAATTTCCTCTGGAACCCAGAGTCCATCAAGAGAAAAAGCAGCAAAAGAAGACACTAGAAGTAAATAGTAATTATCATCAAAAGCACAGATATATATATATAAACTGGGGTTAAACTAATACTAAGGTTGAGGCAGAAAACCATTAAAGCAAGAGAATTCAAAGCTGGGGCTGCCATGGCAACCCTGACTCATGCCGTGGTGGTTGGGCATGACAGCGTTTCTACAGGAGCTCCCAGCAAATGCTGGTGTTTTATGAGCATTTTATGGACGGGTAATGGAGCTGCTGGAGAAAGTGACTGGTGCATTTGTGGAAGGGGATGCAAGTTTTGAGGGAAGTTCTGGAAACTCTGTCCTGAAGGGTGCAAAAACACAGACCAGTATGTCTGGGCTCACAAGTGAGGTCACACATGAACTCCTGAGCCCGCAGTCCCAGCAAGCCATGGGACCACTAGAAGCTGGTCAGGAAAGCAAAAATTTTAGTCACGAAACTTGGAATACTGAAATCCCAGCTGTAAGCCCTAAATCAGGGCCAGTTTGAGCACAGGTCCTGCCTACAGAGCTACTAACTTCCAGCTCCCACTCTGCTCGGAGTGGGAGATACTTCAGATACCTCAGTGCGACAAAATGGCTTTATTGTTCTCCAAGTAAAATTCCTTACAGTCGTTCTTCTCTTCATGCAACTGAGTCCCATTTGCAATTGTTCTGTGGAGGAACAGTCTAAACCAGAGACTAAACCAGAGACTGACAGCTGATAAAATCTCGGTTAAAAACAGTCTGTCCTGCTGGTTGTAGCCGAAGAGAGCCTGGGTTCTCCCCGAACCACACCAGAGAGGCAGCGTCCAGGCAAGCGGCTACCGGTTATTAAACACAGGCGTGACGACCAGGAGCCAGAGAAGAAGTCTTCTTAGTACTGACAGGCTTCATTTAATGGCATATATAAAGTTATAACTTCCAGACATCATATTATATCTTCCAAAATCTAACTGATTTTTGTTATGTGAGCATTTTTAGAATGCAGCAATTTCTGTGTGAATTTGGATACAATACAGAAAATGTATGCAATGCAATTCCTTCTCTGTAATGTTATTATCTTTTTTATTTCTACTTTCCTTTCAAATGTAAGTGTTCTGTAGAACCATGTTAATAAAAGCTACATATTTGTTTCTCATTCAACACTTAAATTAATTTTGGATTTTTTAAAATCTTCACAAGTAGCAAATTACCTTTTCAAACCTGACAAAATTCAGTTCAAAGCAAGCTGCTCACAATTCTTCCTTACAAGAACAGCAAATGCACCCTCTTTTAGTGTGCATTGCTTTGATCATGACTTTTGGTGAGCTGCAGTGAAGAACAAAAGTAGGTCTCCAGAGGAAAGCATAACTCAC
>JAAGAY010000884.1:0-54815 GCA_011801015.1 Ardeotis arabs
TGAACCGAAAAAAAAAAAAAAAAAAAAAAAAAAAGAAAAAAACTCAGAAAAAACTCCCACCTTTCTTCTTAGTCCTTCCTGCTACAACAGTCCACAACACAACAGACAAGCTTGAACATGAGAAACTTGTTTTAGAGACAAGTCATGGAGGGAAGCACAAGTGTGCACCAGCTGCCAGCTGGAGCGGGGTGGGAGGCCGAGGAGGGAGTAGTGGGAGGCCAAGGGTGTTGCAGATAGAATAGAACAATAATTTAAAAATAGTGAAGGTGTAGCAGGTATAAAATATTTTGAGGCTTCCTAAAGATGTGATTTTAAGACAAAAATAAAATTGTATTTATGTGAATGTTGTCAGCCAAGTACAAGCTTATATCCTATCCCATGCTAGATACACAGTAGAAGTGACTTTTAGGGGGATTTACATGGATGTTCGGGGTTCTCGATTGCAACCTGGGAGGCCGAGGGGGTAGTGGGAGGCCCCTCCTTGGCCTCCCCCGCCTGCAGCCAGCATGGCGGCTGGGTGGGATACAGCTTCCTCATCCACCGAGAGACTTGCCAGGCAAACACCAAACCCCAGGCAGAGAGGGGTTTTGCAATCGAGAACCTTTCAGTCATATGTAAAGAAGTTTGAATTAGAAATGCTCTAAACTGCATATCTGTGTTCCCATAACTTTATCTTTGTTAAAATGATTTTTTTTTTTGACAAGCACAGTTCTTGACTATTACTATTTTTAACGACAATGGAAGTGAGGAAGGAGAAGCAGACTGCAGATGTTGATCTGTGAAAACAATTAACTGCGTGCAGATGCTAAATATTTTTCCCCTCTGGAGGTTTATCATATTATTATGTGAAACCTTCCCACAAAGGAGCAGGTACAGTGAAGGTCGGAACATCTGTGGGGAGTTCCCGTGTACCTGCCTTGGTATTGCTTTTAATGAGAAAGACAGCAGAACAGCCGAAGATCAGAATATTACATCCTCTGTTGCTCATAAATTCTGTGTATTTGTTGGAGCTAGGAATTACAAAGATAACAGGGTTAGAAACACGTGCATTTTTCCATTATGTGCTGAGGAAAGGACAGTCACTGATGCATACCATTTTTGTTTCTAATGGGCCTTGTTGTGGAAAATTAAAACTATGGCTCTGCAAGTCTTACCAGTGAGAGCTTTGTCCATTCTATTTTTGGCCTAATTTACTAATGAAATGAGGCTTAGGCAGTCACCGTACCTGTGTGTCCACCAGTCCTTGTAATACTGACTTAACCTGTTGGCTCGCCTTAACCTCAGCAAAAGGGTAGCAGTCTCTAATATATCGGTTTCCCATAGGTTTAATGAAATAATGGATAACTGCATTTCAGTTACAAGCCTGTTCTTCCCTTGCAAATCCTTCAAGGTCTCTCAGCAGAAGATAGGACATAGTTTTACCTGGTTATCAGCATTTATTTTCCTGTCTGAATATGGTTACTATTAGTGAAGCCGTCTACAGAGGTGCTTGTCACCACTTCAGAGTTACAGTCAACTATAAAAGCATATAAATTCCAGTCTTAACAGTGGCCTTCCCGGGTGAATAGCTACAGAGTGTTAGCCTTAATAACCTTAATAGCCTTAATAAAAATTGTCAGGTTTTTTTGTGTGTATAGGTTACATTTTTCACGTTTTCTAAGCCAGTCTAATTTTTCAGCAGTTATTTGAACTGATACTTAATTTTTTTAACAAATTATTTGAAAAAAAGGGTTATGCTTTTGGATAACATTATGGCAAGGAATTAAAGATGAAACTGCTCTTGTCTTTGCAGCTATGTGATAGCTCTGAAATAGTAAGTGTTCAAGGAACGTGTAGCCCTTGTGCCAGATTCTTTTTGAGCTAAAGGCTCATTCTGCATGCAGAATAAACAGATCTTTAGAAAATAGAACATTGCTACAAGAGTTTTAGTTAGGACCACAGTGAAGAAGGGGAAGATCAAGGATAACTCCCCCATTCACTTCAGTCCTCTAACATTTGTTACATTACCTATTATTATTTGAAATATTTATCATAGTTACACACTTGAAATCCAATTTTACATAAACTTACACAACGCAAAAACGCTATGTGGTCTCCCTGTTAAAAGCATATATGAGGCTAGTCTAGCCACATATTCTGCATGCTAGAATTCTTTAAAAGAGAACAGTCAAGGACAACGACGTATACTAACATGTATTATTATTTAAAAGAGTGACTGGAAGTAGGGAAGAAGGTAATAAAGGTTGCTAAGCAAGAAAGCAAGAAGTTGTTCGGCTTGATATACCACGACTAGCAAAAAAAAAAAGTATGCATTTTTCATTACTTTCTTTTTGCACATTAGGTCTCCACAGTCATCTGTAAACAACATCTAAGACTGCTGTGACCATACAAGGCTGCTAGACCAAAACGAGAGACAGCCTAACCCTAGCAGTTTCTCTTAAATCCGCCCTCCTCTCAGGCTTACTCTGCACAGCTAAGCTGACAGTCAAGCAGAATTTGGGAAGGGAGCGTTTGGCAGATTGCTTCTGCAGTGAGAGGCAAGGAAAAAAACAAACAAACAAAGAAAAACACGCCCCCAAAAAACCCCAAACTCCATTTTCACAAGATCAAAGGTTTATACGTTGAAGGGAAATGCAGGCACCTTGCTGCATGAAGTAGCAATAAAACAAGAATTATTATTGCAACATACTTTGCTCTAGAACATCATATGATAGTTTGGGACTTCACAAGTTGCAACTCACGAATAGTAAACTGTGATTGATTTGTTTTCCCCACATCACTTCAAATCATCATCATGATACTAGCTCAGCAAAGGCTGCTTTTAATGGAGTGAAGAACTACACACTGATTTCTCAAACTAGCGTGGAATAGGAAATCTGGTACACTGCTACTGATTATGCAGTTACCAAAAAATCCTTCTTAAATTATTGTGCTTTTAATAGGAAGTTTCTCTGCCAGTTTTGGTGTTAAACCTCACTTTCACTCCAATCCTCAATAAGGGCATTGTCCCCACTTTCTTTTTTTTGTACACCATCCATGTCTGCAGTTACAGATTCTATTTGCTATAAGGAAAAGCAAAGTGGCAGAGGATGGCATCTCATCCTGAGGCAGTTAACACTCCCGTGCATCGCATGAGAGAGCTGGGACACTCCAGTCGGGCAGAGGGAAAGGGATGCCTAAACATTGGATATTACTGTGAAACATCCATTTTACTTCCTCTGTGACCTGATCCTGCTCATTTGCTTAAGGAAATCCAAGAGATCTGTGTCCCAGCAAAAGTCAAATCACAGGTTAGTGCACATCAGACAATGGGCTCTTCCCTTTCTTTTAATACTAGGACAGTTATAAAGAGAAAGGAATACTATATATATATATATATATAAAAATATACAATGTAGTTATAGTTATGAAAGAAAATAATAAAATCACAGCAAAATTCCCTCACTGGAAATGGCAATTTCTTTATAAATCTGTTTATATTCTTAAAAAGGCCTGAATTGTGAGAAGAAAACTGTTCCATGTGAGGTGAGAGTTATCACTCAATCTGCAGACGAACTAGCAATTATAAATTCTTTTTTCTCCTTGACATGCAGTGAATACTTAGATATTTCTGAGTTACATCTCTCCTGCAGAAGTTCTATGTAACATGTTTTGAGAAAACAGTTTTGTCTACATTTGCTTGCACCACAGTTTATGTCCTGTGTGCCAAATGCTGAGACTACAGTTTAACAGTAACCATTAGTCAAGTCTCCAACTATTCATCCTCTTGCTTGTCAAAAGGAGCTGGGCAAGGTTGGAACGAGTCTATGAGTCTTTACAGTGGAATTTGGAGTGCTGCTCTGTCCTTTTGCCCTTGAGAAGATGACCTGCCATCATAATATGATCATGACGTGGACTATGGAATGATGATGTGCTCAGTTTCTACACAAAGTCAAAAAAGTTTATTTTCCATGAGTGTGTTGGCAGAAAAAAACTTTCTGAACACTTAGACAAAATGAAGTTCTACATGTAAAGTGATTTAATCCAGAGAACATGCTTGTACTTAGAGGCTCTATTTCAGCCTCTCCTGGGGAAGCTTTATTAACCTTTTGTCTCTGAGAGAGTTTAACTTCACTAAAACTGCACAAATTATAAAAATATAGCTTAACAAACACAGAATATCCAGTTTTTGCAGCTGTGAGGTTTGGAATTCAAATGCACAGCAAACACATAAGGGCAGTTCAACGTAGTCCCCAGTGTAAAAATATAAAGGTTTCAGGGCTAGCAGTGTGAGCACAGGAATGCTAAAATCCTCAGTTCTCATCCTCTTCTACAAAATCTGTGGCCTTAATAAACAAGGATAAGTCACACAAAGATTTACTAAGCATCTGCTGATAGCTCTAAGTACTCAACACTTAAAAGGAAAAAAAAAAAAATTCAGATTCTGTCTACAAAGAAGATCCATTTAAGTGTCATTAATCTGGTGGTTGTTCTTACCGACTCTGCCTGGACTTGAAAACAACAAACAGAGAAATGTGATAAGAAAGGGAAATATGCATTTAGATAAACTCCCTCCCCCATTTGCAATGTGAAATAATATAGGAAAATACTCAGTTATCACCCACTGCCCCCAGGTTATAATGGAGAGTTTTAATGGATTCGTGCAAGAAATTCATGGAATTCTATCTGCAGTAAACAGCGCTTCTTCCTATTCTATCAAAGGCTATTTCAACATCAAGCAGCACAACCACCTCCCCTGGTGAATCCAATTTTGTATCTGCAATCACTGCTCCCAGATGGTGGGTATTATCAGTCAAGAATCTGTTTTTAATAACAAGTTGTTTGATCTGTACAGCCTATTGCAAAGAGCACATCCCTCTGGCACAAAGTACTTCTCACTAATATTTTGCAATTATCATAAAAGGGGGCTGTATAACCCCAGCTCAAAAAGGTTCTTCACAAGTTTAATTCAAAAAGAGCAGAAAACAAAGCTAGATGCTAGATTAGGACCAGAAGAATTGAATGTCTTCCAAATCTTTTGAGCAATAATCACATTTCAAGGGGGTAAATAATTTATCCATAGATACACGCACACAACCCAGGCCACCTAAATTTTTGCCGTTCAGTTTTCCAACTATAGATATTTTTTTATCTACAGTCAGAAAACTGTAGTCTGTTCAGTTTCTTGTTCAGAGTCAGAACCTTTAAGTCAGCTAAATTTTTAACATCAGGTAAAAAAAATTACAGCATGAAATGCCATTAGCCTGAGCATAAAGAAATTCTTGAATCACTCTAGCTGGAGTTTTACACACCTCTGCCACTAGAGATGTGGTATGAACTTTTCCTGTGCACTGAAAAGTTTAAATACCACAGATTCTCCTTCTCCAGGGAACTCGGTCAGGAAGATATATGAAATAAATAAAAGTTAATAGAACTTGACTAGTTAAGTCCTCTTGAATTCATGGAAGAAAAAAAAATCTTGTTTGTCTTCCTTACTTGTTATTAGCAACACCTCTTGAAATGCGCAATTCTGTTAAAGCTTTTTTTTTCCTGAAACATCTCTATTATTGAACACAGTAAGTTTCAAATGGAAAACAAAAAGAAGGAAACTAAAACACATTAAGACGCAAATATAAATTAATGACATTAACTATCAACTCTCTTCAACCACAGAGACGGGAACCACAGTTTTTGGAATATGTTTAGGATGTCGTCAGGATTAAGCACGCACAGTAACTTTCCCAGCAGCAAGGAATAGATTGAGTATCGATGTTATTTCATATTCTCCGATTTGGTCAATATGTGGAGTCTTTTAAACACTTTTTTTTTAATATACCATTTAATAGTAGAAATAGATCCAGATTAAATCTCCTCCTGTAACGTATCTGAACACATTTGGAAGAATTTAATATAGAAAAGAAACAGAAGACTATGTTCAAGGTTTGGATCCAGTCTGGCTCTTGGATTTACAGATGGGCGGTAACATTAATTTGTCAGCACCGCTGAAAAAGGTTGAATTCTGGAAGCCTGGATTTCTATCCAACATATCTCCTGAGCCTGTTTTTATCTGAAATGGGACAACTTTTTACACTTCATCAATTCACAGCACATTTGCAGCTATCAGGAGAAGAAGGGCTCTGCTAGTCATAATCAATTACACCTACTGAAAATAATCTGCATGTTTTTCATGAACTCTAAAAGACAATCAAAATTAAAATATTGGTTGGTCCTTTTTTGTTCTCCAGATTTATGATTGTGTATCAATGCAAGTGTTATTCTACCAGGTGCAGTGTAAGTAAATACATCTTCTTAGACCGATCTGCATTTTGATGCTTTAGGTATGTATTTGTATATATCTATACACACACATATATTTCATATACATATTCATATATAAATAAAATCAAAGTCAGTTCCCAATTTCATGTTTGAAATCAAATATCTTAGATCAACATGCTTTGAATGTCAATAAACCCCTTCAGGGCAATTGCAGGTTATGAATACAGAAGACAAGTTCAGTGCAGACATTTCCAGAGCTGTATTCTTCTTCACGTATCTTATTTCTTGCCCTTCTATTTGAGTATAAAACTTCTTTCTAGTTTCATTTTACATCAAAATCTGATCAAAAACCAATGACCAGCAAAACAAAACAAAACCCTTTACCCTCCTATGAATCAACTCTATATTAAAGCACATCACAGGTCAATACACAGCAATATCTAGTGTAAAGTGGACAGTATGATAAGAATTGAAAGATTTAACTTTCAAAAAGATGACGTAAGAAGCAGTGTTCACAGAAGATCAAATGTGCCTGGGCTGTTAATACAGACATAAAGGTGGGAGCGGAGGGGTGTGAAGAAAGAAAACCCAAGTATTTTCTTAATACCAAGAATTGTTAGCTAAAAGCTTATAAGCAGGATTTTTTAAAGAGTCAAAGGGTTGTAATTTTGGAGCAGAGACTATGAAAGACACTGCCCCTAAGGTACACACCACTCCCCAGAGCAGTGTGGGGGTAAGTGAAGGGGCTGATCACACAAGGGGGTGTGTGATATAGATATAGATATATATATACACACACACACAAACAAAAACCCAACAACAACAAGAAAGACCCCACCAACTGTTCAAAATGTGATGTACCTTCTCCATGGACACATACATCAATATTTTTTATTTATGACCCCTGGGCGTACACTTCAGAACTCTACCACGATGGGTTGGGACAGCAGGCTGTGTGTGTTACAACATCCATATTTCTGCCCTGTTGATACAAGGGATTGCACAGAGCTCAGCTACGCCTGTGCAGTTTCCTCATGTTCTCGTGTACCCATGTTATAGGAAAAATTAAGTCCTTCCAAACTTGGATGGATTATGCTTCAGTGCCTATAAATTTGGAACAGAAAAAAAAATAACTGGATTTTGGGATATGTAAAGCTTCATTATCAGTTATCTCCCCTGTTTCAAAGGCTTACCATTTCCTCCACTTCACAATGACCTGCAATTTGTGGAACAAACAGGGAACTTGTGCAGCTTTCCATCCCCCAGCCCTGCAGATCAGTTCCCTCAGTCACCCCTACCCCCGGGAAAAATCGCTTCGGAAAGCGAGAAACCTGTTTAATCAAGGACTTCCCAATGGCCATGGCATTAGGTGGCTGTAATGCTCAAATTGTAACATTACTCGTCTTTCCAGGAGCTTACCAAAGGATACGAATCCTTGAAATAATTTTTGTGCTTCTATTCCAGACCTCTAATGAAAGACCGTTAGGTGAAATCCAGCCAACTCATTTCCCAGTATTGTAAAAGCTTATGAAATGCTCAATTTTTATTATGTGATGATACCTTTTATAAAAGCTTAGCAAAACAACAGTAACCACTGAAACAGAGCCTTAAGAGAAGCTCAAACCTATGCCTCGTAAAAGGGTTTGTAACAATTGTCATATTCATCAAAAACAATCAATTAAGTAAACGAATTACAAACATAGAAGGTTCAGCTCTTACAGTGTTTTTCTTTACGGTTAGCTCAGCACTGGCAGAATTGGACACATTAAGACTTTTCCAAACTGTGAAGGATAGATTCCTCTCATGAGTGAAGCCATGCAGACGATTCTCAGCTAGATAGTTTTCGTTTTTCATATCGATATTTGTTGTGCTCAGGGGACATTGGCAGCACAGCATACAGTGATGGAGAAAAGCTGAGAGCATCACTACCAATAGTCCTTAAATACTTTAAAAATTGGTTACAGCTCACACATATACACATATGTAATACATACATTTATATATATATATATATATATATAAATAAAAATAATATGGTTTTGATAGTTAAAGGGGTGAGGGGGGAAGAAAAGAAAGGAGGCTCAGAGGTGCCACAAGCTACAAAAAGGAAGATGGGGAGCTATGCTCCTAAAGCTCATCAGAAGCTTTTGCTGTAGAACTTGCTTACGTAGAAATTATCTGACCAGTCTCATCCACAATTCATTAAGGAGAACATTCAGAACCATAAGGAGAAAGATTCTGACAGGCAGTGAGAGAGAAGAAAGTTTCACTGCTTTCCCCCCTAGATGTATTTGTTCAGGAAAAGTTACGCCCCACTCCCAATTAAAGCTTACCAGGTTCAGATTTCATGCACCGTTCTCCCTCTACATTTTTTGAACAGATGGTCACAATAAGAAGCTGCGTTAATTCCACTGATAAAATGCACCTTTATTGCAGGTAGGAAAAATATTTTTCCAATCACTTCTATCTGCAGAACTGAGCAGCAACACTAAAACAAGGATAAATAGAGCTGCAGACCTCTGTACTTACAGGTTTCTGGAGTTATTTTTGCAACCCAAACTCAAACGCAGTCTTTGGATTAGAGGGCAGAAATGGGATCAAGAACTAGAGAGTCATTTTCATGGCTCAGTGGATTTGCTGTGCACCGCTGGTCAAGTCTCTTAACCACTTTGGGCCGCTTACTTGTGTAACAGGCTTGATAACACTCCATAACCCTTATTACCATGGAGGTAAAGCATAATTAAGGCACTTTAAGGTCCCCATAGTAAGATACTCATAGGAAATGCAAACAATGTGATTACTTGTCTAATGGCATCGCAGTCATCAGCATTTACTGTCATTACCGATGGCCATTAGGAATGTGACCCCACGGCTTTTGGCTTTCAGAGCTCTAAAGCCACCTCGACATCACGATAGGTTTCATAGTGGTGACTTGCCTGACCCCAGCAATGAAGCAGTAAATTTTTGGTGTAGAGCAACAGAAATTAGTCACAGGTTACTGTCACAGGCTCCACTGTGTGGGATTTGTGTCTAATTCCCCAGCTAAAAACATCCCACAGGTGTGCTGTACTGGCAGAGCTCTGGAGCTTTACTGGGCACGAACTTAAGGCAACTTTGATAAAGCCTTGTACAATGCACACTTTCTCAATCAAATTCTGTTTCTTAGTTTTAAATCAAACCATCTGAATCAACACATTTCAAAATTTTTTATAAGCCTCATCAGAAAAGTCACAGATTACGAATGCAAAAGAAAAGCTTTTGAGTGTGTGATCCCACTGCGATAGGTACCTAAAAAAATAAAAGTTTAAAAGACCTCCTGTATTGGTTTAGCTTTCAAAATACTGTTAATACTGTTAAATTGGCAAAAGAAAGCCAAATATGCAAACAATAGTTTCTCCCAATATATAATGACACAGTTCTGATCTTGAGCAAGAAGCAGCTAGAGTAGAAACACTGTGACCCTTCTGGAGCAATATCACCTGGTTAAACTGTAAGCTCTACTTAGGTTTTGTCAGTTGCTATGGTAAAAGCAAGGTTCAGTAAGTTTGATGGGCCTCCTATAAAAACACTCCCCAAAAAAATAAGTACTGGCAGGCAGAGCATGCCAGACTGATAAACTCAGCCACCACTTTCTATTTGGTACTGTCTCAGAACAAATAATTCATATATAAAGACCCAAACACCTAAATGTTATCTTTTTACTTGGTGGGGCAGGGAAAACTCTGCTGTCTAATGCTTTTTTATTATTATTTATTTGGTTGGTTTCCGTGGTAGCGCAGATTTGTTTGGTGGTTTTTGGGTTTGTTTGTTTTTTTTTAAAAAAAAAACACATACAACATTTGTTAGTTCCACTTTTTCTCCAAAATTCAAGAGGACTCAGACCCCACAAAGTTTTACTTATATCTCCATGAAATAATAAAAGAGGATTTATGAGCTGGTCTAGTCCAGAAATATTTTCCAGCCTGCTAACATCCCTTCATGCTGATCACCCAGCCTGTCCTAGGATGGGTATCAACCAAGTGTCTGAAGGACACAGACCTAGAGCACTTCTGGAATAGGTTCATTCTCCATCACAGGTGTCTGTGCTTCTGAGCTGTTTTCCCTCCTTCTTTCCCATATTGCTGAGGATTAGTTGTGGGAGAGGTAGAGCTGACTGTGTGTGCCAAAATCCTTAGGGAATCTATGGATAAAAAAAAAAAAGAGTAACTACTCTCTAACTTATGGGATATGCAAAGGAAAATAACCTATGCTCCGAGCACACATCTACCACTGTGGGAAAACACAGTTTGACTGATCAAACTGAAGGTATTTAAAACTCTTGCTCTACCATCACCACACCCCTGAGAGAAGCCAGCCAATATCATCATGGCAGGAAGAGGCCATTTCCCACAAAAATTATCAAAAACTATCAAAAAACCCCAGTTCTTGTCAGCTGGCAGGACAGAAAGAAAGGCTGCCTACATTTTTCTGACAGTTTTTAAGAAAAAATTCACAGTTTAGGGTCTCAAAATAACTTTAATCTCATGCACATTCAAAAAAAAAAAAATCCCAGTGCTATGACAACACAGGAGAGTTAGCAAGAGATAAGCAAATTTTGTTTAATACATTTTCATGACAGCAGAACACACTGCTACACCAAATTCAATATAGCCAGCTCCACACATTTATAAGCCATGAGCAAAGCCATGAAGATTAGATTACTTTTTTTCCCCCCTTTTATTTAGAACTGAGATTCCCATGGTTCCAAGAGCTTGGATTTTAGTAAAAACAGCAAGCACTGCTAGACTCCCACCACCGCAATCTGCTTAACTGCCAAGGAGCATAAAGTGATGCAGTCCCAGATTCCTTCCCCTCTGCTCAGTTAAGTTCATTTCTGTGACTGCCTGCTGCCTTTTCTTTTTTTTTTTAAGTTGAGTTATTGCACCAAGTCCTGAGCTGGCTACCTGCTATCAGTGTAAAAATAGCAATAGTGTTTCCTAGGTACTGACAGATGTAACCTACCACTCATTTCTTCAAGAAAAGAAAGTGTTATCCCCATCTTGCAGAAGACCAGGTAATGCACCACGAGTTTAAATGACATATTTAAGGTCACAGAAAAAAAAAAAAATAAAAAAATCAGCAAGTCAGAGTTTGAGTCTACTTCTGTAACCCAGCCCAGTGCTTCTACTAGATGATCATCTCTGATCTGCTGACACTGATGTCTTAATCAGAACTTGTATCACTTCAGTTCTATGTTTTCTCTAACTATTTTGACTATTATTTTGAAATATAGATAAACAATTACAAAAAGATCCAAACCAAGAAAAGATACAGCATTAAGATGTATTACTTTTGACCAGAAGCATCAATATCCATTTTACTGTGGTGGGAATCCCACTAGATCCCACATAATATTCATTGCCACTGGCTGTCATTTTAAGTCCCTTTCGCTAGCACAGCCCATCAGTTTAGCAGCTGATGTATAGCTGTTGGAGATTATTTGACATTTGCTAGTTCAACCTTGACTCTTTAAATAAAGCAATAATTCTTTTAATACCACTGAGATGGTTCCTTCAGGTAGTACAGAAATAGGCAAAGCTATCTAAATACATTCTTCAGTCTTGACATGATCTGATTTAACAACATTTGTTAAAAGGATAAAAGAAAAAAAAAAAGTAAAATTACAGGAAGGCTGATTCCTTAGCCAGGGAAAAACACACGTGGATTTATTTTATGACTGTAGGCTAACGTCATATTAATTACGTTCAAATTGTGGTATATGCTGGTACTAGAAGGAATTACTGCAAAAGGTTCAAACCCTAAATCAAGCACTGCTTCAAATAAGGTCATTGGTGACAGGAGGAAATATTATGAAGATATGTAACCTTGACAGATACGCACACATAACAGAAAAGGATTGGATCTGCACCAGCATGGCAGAGGTGACCAGTACTAAATTGCCTACAACAATGTGATTGTCAACTAACATTACTCAGATTTTAAAACAGAATCTGCTGAGACTCCACAATTTTTCACACTTCATGAGAACTGCACGGAAGGCTTCATTTGCTGTAAATGAATTCTGTTCATGATATCAAGTCTGACCTTCCATTCCTCTTCCATATTTTTTTGTACACATTATGCCAATCAATCTCTGAAGTATCACCTACACTCCACATGTGTTATTTAACATTACTACAATAATGCAGAGCACTTAGTTTCATCATGCCAGCATAACTGAAATTTTGCATTGCTGAAGGAAAAAGTTGTAATTTAGCAATATTGAACTTTTCAGTCACAGTTATTGAGATATTAGATTGAAGAATTAAATTTTCCTCCCAGAGACCAACATGAACACTCTGAATTTACAATATTACAGGAAAGCCTAAACAGTAACAACAAAAAAACCCCACCACAAACAAACAAAAACAAAAAAAAAAAACCCTAAACCTTAACCCCCGTTTACTTTCATTCATGGTCACAGGGCAAGTTTGACAGATTCGTGTACCCAGCGTCCAGAAGGTAAGATAAACACAGCATCTCCATTTACCATAAGCTAGATAAGACTCAAGGAGACTGAGCTTCTCAAACTTAACTCAGTCTTTACTAAAAAGACCACAGATACACCACAACAGCTCACTTCCAAGACACATCTACACAGATGGACATCCCAGGGACAATATAACCTGATGCGTTGACTCAGTTGAGAGTGTTGAGTCCACTGGAAAATATTTTACTCTGAGAATAAAAACATGGTTAAAATCTTACCAGACTGTCCAGTCAGCCCTTACTTACTTTTTTTTTTTTTTTTTTAAGTATGAGACATTGGATTTTTACACTAAGCAAAAATAATTAGGAAATTTTCCTCTGAACTCCAGTTCTGGCTACAGTTTATGCTGAGGTAGTAAAACATCTCTGATCTCAGGAGGTAGCCCAATACATACAGAGATCTAAACCACAAGCTAAAGACTTTTATTCATTGATACAAAACATATAAACGTACTTTCTGGAGTCTAAGATTTGGTTGAGCTGTCTAGACTGACAGAACTAGTATTCCACAGAACACAATTATCTTCAATTTTAGAGTTACAAAGACTGGTTTTAAAAAGATTATACTGGTATCAGTAGACAGTACAACATTTCAGCTCTGTGTACCTGAGGATCCTCCCTGTAATTTATTGAACTGAAGATCAAGGTCATTATCCTTTAGCACAGAAAGGAAATGAAAGAGGTAACACAAGAATTTTCTAGTGTTATACTAAAGACCTTTGTTTCACTAAAAAGAGTTTTGAAGTCTTCGAAAATAAACATAAGCAATATATTGCCAAAAAGTAGAGTCCACATTCTAATCAGTATTATACAAACTAATAACATCCCATTATTTTTTGTCACTTAATTCATGAAGTTGCTACACTGCAAAGCAATATTATTTAAACTGAGATTGTCTGTGATATCTTGTTTCCTAATTTTAAGATTTCAGAATGTTCTTACGACATTTTTTCTTGGGTGGGATGAAGAAGTAGTGTGGTTCAGGGGTTAATAAGGACACTAGACCCCGGTTGTCTGGACATTTCTTGTGACCATCTTCCTCACTAGCGAACAGGGGCAAGCAATTTAAATCATATGTAATTTTATTTATGCAGATAAAAGCATCTGAGCTACAAACAAAACATTTGATCCAAGCATAACTGTTATGGTGTGCTAGACATTTCGTCAACTTACTGCAGTAAAGTACCCAGCCCGTATTTTCACACACAAATGATCGTGCAGGTCAGTCAGAGTCAGCCTTGCCTCTGACCCATCTCATTTGCAAGTCGTTGAAAGAGTCAATCTAGCATCAATCATGATGAGTTTCTTGGTTCTCTCTCTCCTTTGCCTGATGAGAGCAGGTGCTTAATGAGGTGCTGTTTGTTGCTTTGAGGATGGACTATGTCCCATCCTACATCACCTTACTCTGAGCTGAAACTGCCTTCCAGCTGCCGTTCCCTACAGCTGACTTGCTTTGACTCCACCTAAACATAGGCAAGAAATATACCCTTGAGGGGCATGCGTTCCCCCCCACCGCCCAGCAAAGCTGGCGCATCATGTTCTGAAAAGGATCTGTACCTTTATAACATGAGCTTCAGTATCTACAGCCAAGTGATTATGCATTCCTCCTAGATGCTTGGGCATGGAGTCCAAGCACTGGAAGCTGCTGGAGGTGGAGCTTTTTGACCAAAGTCCATGAGGGAAGAGGCAGGCATAGACAACACTGCCAGGTTGGCAGGCTTCAGGAAATTGGTTGAAAAGCTCTGTTTTGCAGTCTTCTGTGGACCAGTTTTACACATGGAAGGGCTAATGTCTTCTGCAGAGAGCTTCATTTTTCCTCAATTTCACTCTACATACAAATCAAAACTACTTGGTAAGAGTGTGGCCCAGACCACTGAATGCTGCTGTGGGTGTAACATCTTCTGGAGAATAATATTTCGGAAGCAGACCAGCTCTTCTCCAAAGTTACCCACTACAGAAATTTCACCTAATTGTCTTTCCGTGGGGATTTGTACCTTATTTAGCTTCAGACAAAACCCAATTCCTAACACTAAATAATACTGCAAAATGTACTTGTATTTCTAAAACTGATGCACAGCTGCATTCTGTTGGCTCTTGCAAGTAACGTGCATATGAAATTTGGGAAGCTTAGCCTCACATGAAACTAAATTGTACGACGGACAATGAGAGAAGATACTTAAGGTAATGCAGAATAACAGGTGCAGTTTCTGAAGCAGCATCAAATTATTTGGGCCAATTTTCCTATAAAAAAAAAAAAAGCAGCTTTTTAAGGATCCTCAAAAGAACTCTAATTGCTATTGCAAATATAAATCATTATGGTGAAGCAAGAAGCTCCAACAGGCCTCTCAGACAAAATTTAACACTTTAAATGGGCAAACTGCAGAATAAAGTCCTTAACTGCACCTAGACAGCAGTACTGGCAGAAGACTGAGGAAACATTTTAAATGTTTTCAGGGCAGCAAAAAAAATAAGAGTGACTGCTGATTTAAAATCCCTTTTATGGCCACGTTTATTGCCGTTCTTATTGTAATGCCTAAACTTGCTCTACTGCAAGAGCCTCAGGCCTCTTCCCATCAACTTCAAACAGGGAATTTATTACAGAAGTAAGTATGGCTTTGGCCCAAAAAGTACACACAGAATACTGCCAACTGTGAGCAGCCCTAAACACAAAACGCTCACAGTACAGCCTTCTAAACAGCCAACTCAACAGAGCTAACAAGCAACCACCTTAGTTATTGAAAACGCTTAACAGTACATTTCTTCTTTACAAAGCTGCAGATTATTTTCTAATCACCAATGTCATAATATGGAAAAAAAAAAAACCTGATAGCCCAACAGAGGTCAGATGTTTTGCTGGTGGCAACAGGCCTCTACACTTTCTGTGCATCTGGTAGAATCCTTATTAATGGGAGATCGAATGGATTTCAAGTCCGCAGGATCAGAAAGCAAACAGGAATAAATGATGTAGCACGTCTAGGAACCAGGCTTCCTTTCAAGGCAGTGACAGATGAAGCAGGCTGGCCTTAGTATCTTCAGGGGTCAGGGATAAAATGAGCCCTTCCCAGCTGGAGAGGAGTCCCAGCACAGATGATGTTTTTAACCTCTGCTGTAAGCTTCCAAAAGAATAAAGCCATGGATGATAAAAATGAGTATGTAACGAGCCACTGTGCCTTGATGGCTCAAGATAGACTTGACACTGCCAGGACGGCCATATCAGCCTGAAATTGTGCCAGCTCTATTAGGGAGCATGAGCCATATTACATTCAATGTCAAAAAGGAAGCAGAATAGAGATGTGCTCTGCGTAGCAGTTATGGTGAAAGATACAAATAACGCGTGCTGTGTTCAGCTCTGATCTAAGCTTCTCGCTTTGCCTGGCTTGCTTACAGTTTGGATCTCACAAAACTGAGAGGATTTAATGCGATACCTTATTCCTGTAATTCCTTTTAATCAAACCAATGAAACAAGACTAGTTCTTTAAAAAGTAATCTTTTCATTCCTGCCATATTCCAACCAAGAAAAAGTTATTTCTTTCAAAACCTTCATGCCTGCTATGTATTCCTATTCTACAAGACTAAACTTGAGACATCTATAAAATACAATGGAGATACTGGCACTGTTACTGTTCATATTTACACTTTGCAGAGTTCAGAATTTGTTTACTGGAAAGAAAGCGAGGAAAAAATAATCAAGATTTATAACTGATACTTATTCAGGCTGCTGATGTTTATTGTACATTTTCTGTGTGTAAAACCAGTAAATTTACATGCAATTCACCGTTAGATTCCATTTCTCCCCAGCATCCATAGGTGCTTCTTTGCCATCATACCTCTTGAGTTCTGGTTTCTCCCTCTAACTCCACTCAATTACACTTGCCACAAGGCAACTTCTGCCTCCCTACTCCACAACATCGCCTTGCTGGCTACTCTCCATACACATGTGGACCAGAGGGTCCAACTGATGGGTCCAGGACAGAAAAGCAGAAGGCAGCACTGTGAGTTTCTGGCTGCAGACAGAAGAGGCTGAAATCAGCTGAAAGGAAAAGACCCACATGAGGAATAAAAAGCCAGCAAGCACATCAATAGAGTCTTTCTTCCAGTTATCGATTAAAATATGCATACATTTAGCCTACCAATATCACACAGGCTCCACATATAACCAGAAAGTGTCATTCTTTTGGATTTCAGCCTGGCACAAGTTTAAACTTCAGCAAATTAATCACCCCAGAAATAAGAAGTGCATGACAGCAGTTAAAGGAGAGAAGTCAGAACGCCTCTGTGCGGTGTTCCACCACAGCACAAGCTCAAAGTCAATGGAAATACCAGAAAAACAAGTTAGACTTCCTCTCACTGTTGTTTATTTGTAAAATTAATTGTTTTCCCAGATTCCTAAGATGGTGAGGGTATTTACAAACATCATGCTTGAGAACAGAGACCTCTCACTCCCCACTTTAACTCTGCAGCTGCCTGGAGTACACCTGGTCCAGCATCAGCTAATTTGTACACTCTTGGTCACATCCTCCCCATCCTACCACGTCAGCTTACATCAGACATAACCAGACTAGACGCCTTATTAGGTGCTCTGTATTTTAATGCTGTTATAGGTAACTCAAGCTATTTTCCAAGTTTAAGAAGTCACCTCATAAAAATCCCCTTATCCATATTTTAAAAGGTAGCAACAAGCTGTGCTGCTAAACATTCAGGGTTATCATAGAATCATAGAATGGTTAGGGTTGGAAGGGACCTTCAAAGGTCATCTAGTCCAACCCCCCCTGCAAGGAGCAGGGACATCCCCCACTAGATCAGGTCGCTCAGAGCCCCATCCAGCCTGGCCTTGAATGTTTCCAGGGATGGGGCATCCACCACCTCTCTGGGCAAGACTCCCAGGGATACCTGGAAGGGTTAACTGGTACCCAGTTTATTCAAGTTGCTTTCTTATCCATTATCCTCCCTCAAGACATGATGGGAGAAAGTGCAGCCTGTTGTCCCTGTCTCCCTGCGCTTTCCCAAACTTCTTTTGCAGCCATTTCTTCTAATAGATTACAACCCAAGGCGACCGCTGAGTATCAGATACTCTGTTCATCCCCATTTTAGGGATACAAGTGTCTTCTGCTGCAAGTGGAATGGAGTTACACAAGAAGGTGCTCATGAAAGACCAAATCCCATCTCTAGAGGGGCAACAAGCCTGTGGGCAGGCAAACAGCATCCAAAGAGACGGGCAGAAGCACGGGCAGCCAAGAGACGCTGTACACACGTGAAGTCTGGTGGCTGCAAGCAGGATTTCCAACCACGCTCACCAGAAAGGCTGGCTTCTCAGAAGCAGCACACCTCTGCTTCAGAGGATATTGTCCTCTGTAATGTATTCTTAACTTCAATTCATTTCTGCAGCCACCTGAAGTGATGCCTGACCTTCGCAGATTAAGAGAGGCCGATGCGGATGGAGAGGGGTGTTTTAACGCAGTGATTACACTGTGCGGGCTCTCTGCTCAAATCCCTACAGAAGAGGTTAACACTAACTGTTTTATCTGTAATAGTTTCATCAAAATCAGCACACAGCACTGCAGCCAACTTTAAAATGCTTCCATATCCATTCACACAGTAAGAAAAATGGGAAGAAAGGAGAGGAGCTATTTTGCAGGATGTGAAAATGGAGCCTGTAGCAGTGACGTACTGCAGAACTTATTTTCTCTGTAGAAATGTTTCACGTCATGCCTCTGACCCGTGAAAATAGTCTAATAGGAAACACTCCAAACCGATTTTTACAGTGATTTTTTCCCCTCAGGACTGACGTAGGAAAGTAACCAGACAATTTGTGCAGCTTCTGGTAAAAGAGCTGAAATAAAGAGGCCACTATTAAACAGCTTTATAGTAACTACAGTGTGCTGGAATCATCATACTTACGTTAATGTAACACTGCTGCCTTCCACTTGCGTCAGCCCTAAAGCGATGAAGATAAACTGCAAAAAGTTACCCCAGCAACTGCCTGAACGGGTGAACAGTATATTTACATACTGCACCGTGCATTTATGCGTTTCAGCAAAGAAATATAGTTTAAACAAGCACAGGTACATTTTCCATGCACATTGCACAGTACCTTTCTCTACCTGCTGTACCATTTTTATTGCATGGGTGTCTGCACGGTTCAAGGAGCAGAGTGTTAATTTATGTGACGCACCTTGCAGAGAAGCGTCAGGTGGAAGCTCGCTCTGCGATTGCCATCTTGTGGTCACAGAACCCTGGCCTCCTCCATGTTTACTGCTCCAAAACAGATCCATCAAGGTTACCAGGAGGTATCCTTTTTGCTATTCCTTGAGCTGTAAGGGATCATTCAGGGCTTTGACTGTCAGAGAGACAGGTTGTGGTGTCCTCCTGAACAGATCAGCCAAACCCCCCAGCCCCGTGCACCTAAAACTTGGCAAGAAAGGATGCAAGCGAGCTGCTGCCAAGCATCTGCTCCAAGGCTTCCGCAGATGCGCAGCAGGAGCTGACTCTGCTTTCCCAAGGACACGTGAACTGTCTCTGGTCATTGTCGTCAATGATATCATGACGTCCTCATTTCATGAAACACAAATGAGAGGTTACATAGCAAGTCACTACAACAAACAGATTGCACAGTTTTGACAATGAGACCCTTAAACTCCGTTTCATCCAACCTGGAAAAACATACGTATGTTGTTTTGAGTGGTGTTTAGCATTTGTTGATTGAAAAAAAAAAAATACTAAATACTCACCATGTTTGATGAACATATAGATTGTGTTTGAACATACATTTCTAAACATGCACATTTTAGAATATATTGGCTAGGATTCACACACTGCTACACAGTATAACCATACACACAGAAAAAAAAATCATTTTATTAACATTGCCACCCATAGAACATCTTGCCATGAGTTTAGGGTATTCTGTATAGCGAGACACCACAAATCTGAAACCAAATGAGACTTTTCTGCTTGTTATAAAATTTACCATGCAAAACATCATTTTATTCATGCCACCAACTGAGTGTTTTGATCCTTGCTCTCAGAATCATTGTGTAGTTTAGCACATCTCCAGTGTGAAATGTGAATACATTGTAGTTCTGACAACCACAAAACCCAGAGGCAGGAGCTTGGAACAGATCCCAGTAAGAGCTGCAAGGGAAAGAAATCGCCAAAACTCTGTAATGCTCATTAAAGGGACAAAAGTAATTTGGTCTTAAATTTCACTAACAGGTGTTAACAGAACAAAAGCCTTAAGGCTTCCCATGTAGAATTGAAAGGTTAAACAAACAAAAAACCCACGCAAACCCAACAACTCCTCCTTTGGAAGTTCTCCTTTAGGTTGGACACCATTCTAGGTACCAAAGTTTGCTGATCCCTTTTAGGGTGTTCTGTTCTTTTCTGAAAGCATCCACCTTAGCCACCTGCAAGAGATTTTTATTTTAAGCATTCCTATTTTAATATGTGCTGGCAGGTGCTATACAGAAAGTATAATTTAACAAACACCACCACCCCCCCACTATATCCTAAAGACTCATTATATGTAAAGGGATACATGCAGATAACGGATAGCTGTTCTCCTCCTTCCTTAGCTCTCCTAAGATCTGTTCTACCACAGTTCTTGTGTCCTCTAGAGCTTCTCCACTTTTGTCCAGCTGTGCCACTTCTTGCAATAAATTACATTACCTACATGTCTAACCCCATCTATGTCCATGTACCACTGTGGCTACAGCAAAACATCTCAAGACATGTTTCCCTATTTCATCCTCATCCTGGGATCTTCCAGTCAGCCCCTTTTAGCCTCTCCTTTTTCAAAGGAGGGACTGGAGAAACATCTTTCAATGGTACCAAACCCTTTCAGCCAGGGAATGGCATCTGTGATCTCACAGCACAGATCAATATGTAAGTGCTTTCAGAAAGAAAAAACTAATTATTCCATCCAAGGCTCACACACGAAGAACAGACTGATTGGTTTAATTCTTTTGGGGGAGACCAGCTATTTGTCTAAAAACATGTTAGGTACAGCTTGTTCTCTTGAGATCAGCACTAATCCACCAAGCACAAACCGGGAGAGCATTCGTTCTTTAGGCTCACCATCCTTTACCTGCCTCATAACCAGGAGGGAGCAAAATCTGTGGTTAAGCCAACTGCAGGTAGAGTAAAGACTCCACACACACAAAACCGTACAGACTTTCCTCTTTACCTCAGAAACTGCCTTGCTGCCTCTCAGCCTGCCCTTCCCAAACAATCCTACTCTCACTATCAAGATGCGCAGATGATGTGTAGACCTCAGGTTCCCTCCTCCTTTTCTCCACACAAATCCAGAGAACAATACTCCATGTCAAGTTTACAAAACAGAAACACAGAACTTCAGTCTGACTATTTTCCCCAGCTTTTTCTAAAGCTCCTGTGTAAATGATGAGAACATCTAGCTTGGTTTGCAATGCAAGCTGCTCTGTATTCATCTTCCTTATGATGTTTGTAGCTTCAACGCCCAGCCAAACCCACCCAATTAGTACATCTCTTTCCTACAGCGCAAATACTCCATAACTTTCAGATCAGACTGCATTTGTTTGCAGACAAAAGGCAGCAGAACATTAGGTGAATAATCTGGCTTATTGTGAAAAAAGGATCTTCAATTTAAGGGGGAAGAAAAAAAAAAAAAAAGCTTTTCAGTACATTAGGGAAAAGTGAAGAAAAGCTATATTAAGAAAGGCAACTGGTAACAAATGTAATCAAAAAAAGCCATTTGCAATTCTGCACCAGACCCATCTAAGCTGTGCCTCAGAAACACAGAGGCAGAGCAGCAAAGGGCAGGGGGAAGCCCGGGGCTGTCCCAAGCCCCAGCCCTCTGCACACCCTCAGTCCCCAGCTCTGCACAAGCAGCCGCTACCCCTGCTACAGCACAGTGATGTGGGCTGCTGTTTTAATCTTTAAAGCTTTCTTTTAAGTGGCCTAAACCAAAGAACTTCTTACAGTAGTTAGAATTCAGATCCACTGGTCAAGAGAATTAAATTACAAGAGGGCTATAAGCACACCCCACACACACACTTGCATCCATGCAGAGCAGGCTTTTCTCCAGCCCTGGACATTACCACAGCCTCCCCTCAGCTGCTCTAGTTCTCCAGAAAAAAGCTCCTCTCAGTCCCTGAGAGGACAAGCAGCACTGTACCCCTTGCAGCATCAGTGGTCCCCACAGAGCCACTCTCCCTCACCAGCAAAGCTGCTCCCAGGGATGAGGCTGCTCCCTCTCCCCTCCCTCACAACCTGGGGAAAGCAAAGAGCATCTTCCCCTCTGCTGCCCAGTCACTCCCTTCCTAAAGGAAAATAAGCACACAAACTGCAAATCAAATAAAGCAGAAAGCTTTCATCAAAGCCCTGTTCAGAAAGGTCCCCTCGGTTCAAGAAAATCAAGGGCTCCTACTGGAAAGTCATAATTAAAATGTAAAGTCGAGCTTCAGAGGCTGTGGACAGCTGGAATCAGAGCAAACACCACCCTCTGGCCTCACATTCACTTTATCCCCAAGGAATAGAGATTTTGCAATTATATCTCAGCCTTGTAGCAACAGAGCATCAAGGGGCCAGAAACAGAGCAAAGCAACAGAGACGCACTGGTGAATCCCCAGCCCCAATTACAGGAGTGACAGTACGGCGTCTGGAGGGCTTACCCAGTGCAAGTGCTGGACACACGAACAATTCCAGCAATGAGCATTGTTTAAACAAGATAACACTAAGGTTTCCCTCTGGGGGATTGCACAAGTCATAAGCTGCCTTTCTCAAGGACGTTCAAAATGCAATAATAAAACTTCTATCAAAGAAAGATAAACGCTGAAATAGGATTAGCAATATCCAGTACTTTGACATGTGATGTGTTCCAAAATTAATGTCAGCAGCCGGAACCGTAAAAGAAATCCTGAATACACAGATATAAACATAACTTTTCTTGTCATTTCAAGAGGTCCAGAAACACAAGAAATTAGTCTTTTGATCTGGATCCCCCCTTCCTACTGTTCAGTAGGGCCTGTTGTGATAGGACGAGGGGTAATGATTTTAAAATAGAGGGATGTAGATTTGGATTAGATATTAGGAAGAAAATTTTTACAATGAGGATGGTAGAACACTGGCCCAGGTTGCCCAGAGAGGTGGTGGATGCCCCATCCCTGGAAACATTCAAGGCCAGGTTGGATGAGGCTCTGAGCAACCTGATCTAGTCAGGGATGTCCCTGCTCCTTGCAGGGGGGTTGGACTAGATGACCTTTGAAGGTCCCTTCCAACCCTAACCATTCTATAATTCCAAGCATAACTTCAAAGACAGATTAGAAAGAGGTGTGTCGGGTACACTTTGTGTGTGGTTTCCTTGGAACTTTTATTCCCCTCTTGATTTCAGTTGTTATTGGGATCTGGGGCAAAGACTGTTCACAAACACTGTGCACAGCTGACCATTCAGATCGTTATTTAGGGGCTGCCATTTTCAGGGACTACCCTTCCACACCAGCCCCAGCTGTGGAGAGAACCAAGAAAGGCTGCACACGGGGAAGTTTCAGTGTCCTGGTCACATACTTTTGATGTAATGCCAATAAACAAAGTGAAGCCTCACGTGTAAGCATTTACAAGAGATTGCACAGAAGATGCAATTAAATTGTCCTGTAGGTGCCTCCAGTGGCATCCCTGCCGCCAGACTTTTCAGCTGGCCGGAGTGACCAGTCCTGGTGCAGTCACAGACGGAGGAGGACAGCTCTACCACCAGATAAAGACACTCGGGCTGCACAATCCAGCAGCTGAGGGAGACGAAATGAATGGCTCTCTACAGCTGTCAGTATCTCTATCAAATGTGGAAGGAGTCTAGTCAGCTGTCTTGGACTAGACACCTAAAGTTAGGTTAGCTTAGTCTCAGTTTAAGTGCCTCGATATAATTTTAAATCTTCAGGGGGAAAAAAAGCATCCCAAATTATTCAGTATAACTTTAGTTTGACTGGGAAAACAGGAACTAAACATCCTTCCTAATGAACTTCAATATTCTGTCAGTGATGTGTACGGTTGCTACTAGTAACACATCCCACCAAAGTATTTATTTTAATTGGCTTTTTGTGTGCATGACCAGTTTGTATCTGCAGGTCTTTGACACATCAGCATACTGCAATGCTCAAAAGCCAGGTGCTTGTTATTGTAAGTCACCAAAAGTGACAGTCTTCTTGAAATGACTTAAATGACTTTTTTTTTCCTGGTCACAACATCCATAATACCACCTGATAACATTCTCTTTGATCAGGTTTTTCACTGCCACATCTTCACATTAGTTCAAGTTCAGTACTAGTCTAAGATCAAGGTCTATGCTGAATCTGGCTAGCTATTTTAAATTACAACTACCTTGTCATGACTATATTAAATGTCAAAGGACTGGGCTGCTACCCATTTCACTTATGCAGCCCAGCAGTAAATAAAACAGTTTTCCTCTCAGATATAAGCTTCTTTACAGAGTAAATGCTGTTCTAAAAGTGTAGATTAACATAGCCAAAGCTTATGCATCCTTAGAGATACCACTCACCCATGGACGTCTCATGTAATGGAAGTGAAACATGACGTGCTTTCTACAAGGGTTAAAAAAAATCAGAATACAAAACTGTAAAAGCAGATACTATGGTACAGCAGACAAAATGAGAAAGAGCAAACAGTACAGTCATAAATGCCAGCAGAAATGAGAAATAAAAGTGAAATGAAAAAGAAATCGACGGAAGAGAATTAACTGCCTCCATTATCAGGCTCAATTTACAGACTGACCCTCTTGTTTGCACTGTCAGAGAACCATGTCTAGTGGCATTGTGTTGCTTACATCGTATCGGACAATGCCTCAAATATCATCTGCTGTTAAATTGTTATCAGTGTGCAAAGGAGTCTGCACAGATTTCTCATTACAAAATTACTTCTCGTAGCACAACATTATCTGGAATACTCCAAGCAGCCACAAAAGCAAAAAAAAATAAAATCTCTTCTCAAAATTTCTCTAAAAAAGGTATAATAGCTTCCTTCTGTCTGAGAGAAAAAAAAAAAAAACCCAGAAAACCCAAAACACATCACACACCAAAACATCACCAAAAAAAAAAAAACCAAAAAAAACCCACAAACCACACAATGGGGAAGGGGAAGTAGTTGGAGGTTTTTTCCATTTTTACATCCACATCCTAATTCTAAACAGAATATTTTCAGTGGAAAGCAAATGTTTTCCTGGAGTTCATTAAGATGAACAGGAGAGTGCCATCATGTGGCACTAAGGTGTGTAAAATTCCTATTTCTTTATTTTCTTTAAATGCATGGCATTTTTAAACATAAACACATACACAGGGTAGAAAAAAATCTTACAATTAAAAACTGTAAATACAGCCCAGAAATCCTTTAAATTAAGAATGTTATAATTAAATTTCAGGAGTATTAGCCCACAATTAATTGAGTGCGACTCTCTTTCAATAATGTTACATTAAAAATAAAGACAGACATGGCTGAAAATTTCTGATGCATCCATTATTGAATGGAAAAAATATTCATCGTTCAAGAACATTACATAAATTATGAATGAAAAATGAAATTGAAAATTGCAAGGAATAAACCCAACTGTCTGTGGACAATTCATATGGAGAGGTAGTAGCTCATGCTCAAACAGAAACAGTGCTTCACTAAAGAAGAAAAACAAACAAACAAAAAACAACCAAAAAACAACCAACCAAAAAAAACCAAACAGCCCAAAACTAAAGTGCCTCACAAATCTGCTCCCACAAAGCATAAGGTGAAGCTATGTTAGAGAGGACTCCGTGTTTCTGATGGGGAGATGTCAGTCAAGGGTGATGCCTCAAAATTATCTTACTAAAAATGAATGCAGATAATACCATAAGGAAAAATTAATGTATGAAGGTCTTGTTATATATATTGCAATTTATTATACCCACAGATAGCCTAAACCTGAAGGAGGTGGTGCTGCCTCCATTTTAATGGCCATCAACAAGGAGAGTTATAGGGTCAAAACAAGATACACCCCGCTAGAAAAGAGAAGTAGCTTCCATCACTGCTACCCACAGCTGATGACTAGTTGGCGTGTACTCATTAACCTCAGAAAATCTATCAAAATTAGAATTTTTTGGTTTAGTGACCAGACATTTCTTAACAGCTGACAGCACCCACAGTTCCTTATATCATATTTCTAGAAGAAAAAAAAAAAATATCAAGAGAAGAATGTCACTTCAAAATTAAACATCTTGGCCCTGTTTATGTTCATCTTTAATGAACTCCTTCAGTCTGACCCAGACACACGCGAGCAGCAGGAGACCACCACCACCATGGCAATGGGAAATCTCATTCCTTTTCTGCCAGGTGGGTCCACATCCTCTGCACCAATCAAGCAGCACCACCAGTGCAGGAGCTACAGACACATCCAGTCATGCAAAGGCCTTCATTCAAGAAATGCATTAATCTGAAAAGAAACACGTAGTTTTTCCGGCGGCATTAGAGATGGATGCACTACACATACAGACTCAGAGTACTCACTTCAACGTCAGCAAGAATCCAGGAGTGCTGCCTACAGGCTAAACTGGGAATGAACCTTCAGTTGCTTTTTTAGTCAACACATGGCATTTTAACTTCCCTAGGCTTCAGTTTGGCAAGCTCAAAAATGCCGAATACAAAGTGTTACAGAAATGTAATGTAGTCCCACTTTATCACTGGCTTCAGAATATTTCATCATAAAGTGCAATTTTTTCCTGGAGATTTTTATCCAAAGAGACAACAACCCAGAAGCTGTGCCGAATAGGTGCCTCTTTAGACGCTAGAAAGCCTTAGTCAATTACGTGCATAACTATAAGCCATTCAAACTTTGAAGAGACTTTCAATGAGAAAATATAGGACTGAATAAAAACTAAGTAAAAAAATCCCGACGTTTCAAATTTATTTTCTTTTAAGTTTTTTTTTTCCTCCACTGCTCCAGATCAGGCTTTGCATTCCTATTGTAATCCCTCCTGTGACAGGAAAGCGTTGCATAATCCCCCCTTTTATAAAACCACCAAGCTTTATCTTAAAATCAGTTAAGATTTCTTCCTTCCACAACTCCAAAAGCAAGGCTGTTTCAAAACCTCATTGCATCAACTATTACAAACGCCTTTATTTTATCATCGTAAATTTATCTATAAACAGCGACACAGATAAATACTACTTTCTTTGCACCATCATTGCCCTTCTGTTTGGGTACCATGTTTTGTTTTTTTTTTTTTTTTCCCCTCCAGAGGATTTTATGGCAGGGTACCCAGGCCAGCACATCTAGATCTCACCATACCAGAGGTCCCCTGCAATCCTCTACATATATTAGCCACTGAAGGCAGTACTATTGGAGCAGTCAAATAAAACACACTCATGCTATCCCTTTCTGGAAGCACCTATGGATGCTAGTTTGGATTGGCAGTATTCTACTTTCTCTCCCCAGAAAGAGGACAGCCACCCAAGAGTAACCAAAGATGAGAGAATTTCTTTCATTAGGTTATTATGATCCTGTAAAATGCAAATACTGAAAGACTCTTCCAAGGCTGTAAGGTATTGTACACAAGTGACCATAGAATGGATACAGGTATATGAAGCAGAAGTCTACAGTGGTAACAAATATATAATGATTGATCAGTTTGCTAGACATTATATTCAGAACAATTAAAATTAATTGCAAGAAACAGGAAAAAATGTTAATTGAAAGCATTAGAATATTGTTCACCTCTTTATTTTTATGGTCTATTTTTCCATTACCCAAAAGCAGATTGATACACCTAAAGCTTCCAATTTATACATGTTAACATTATTAGTATATACAGACTACCAAAAATCTTCAAGTTTTACTTGGTCTACCATGTTGGTTTTCAGACTGCCAAGTAAGCTCTGAATCCCAGCTCACAAAACAAGACTTATCTCAGACCCGAGCTCCATCCGCTGTTTGACGTTCATGCTCTAGAGCACCGTCTCTTCTGGACCTACAGAGCCCTCAGAAACAGGTCGCAGTATTTGCTCTGGCAGCAGCAGCCACCTGCATCTGGATACCCAGGGGTCAACACAGAATTACCTGTGCGGATCGGTTGGATTCTGTCTATGCATAAGCCTGATACAGCACTGGGAAGCATCATGAGCATGGACAGCCCAGCTCTGGGACTCTTTTCTGGGTGGACATTTCTTTTGCTGAATTAATACAATCCTCCTTCCCTTTTCTTTTCCAAGTACTATTCATTTTTTTTTAAGTTGTTTGCAATATTATAGTGTACTGTATGTGCAAATATTGTATAAAAAGAATAATTAGCCCTATTTTTATGTGTGTGAAAAAACATTTCTAGAACTTTAAGTCAGATTGCATTTGACATCACCTCTCATGCATTAACTACCCTTTATTTACAAGACTGACTTAAAAGCAGCAACCCTTAATTACATTATACTAAATGCATTTTGACCTATCTCTAAGGGGCTTGTATATAACATTATGAAAACCAGACCTGATTTTATCTCTGTTATTCAAAACTAAGAAGCCAGTGTGAGGATTTTCAGTGGGAGTTTTGCTTTAGTAACAACTGAAACAACCAAACACAAAGAGCTTCTACTAACAAAAGATGCTGCTATTTCAAAACAGAAGCCTCTTGGAGAAAAAGTAGACTGAAGACATAGCAGCACTCTGCCCAGTGTTTGAAGACACTTGTAGTGATAAAATTAATGGCGTTATTTAGTTGTTTTACTAACCTGGATTTACTCTGGCCCTGGAAGTGCCAGTATTTTCCCAGGCGTGCTGTCCTTTCCAAAGGCTCTATCATTATTAGCTTGTTCTACCCCAGTGATTTCAAAGCCCTAACTTTTTGTTCCTGTCATATTTACTGTTTTATAATCTTTAAGAGAAAAAGGAAAGAAAGTCTATGGAAGCCTATAAAATATTATTTACTCAGGAGGTGGATGGTTTCTTTCAAGCAGCTACTACCTATCTTCCATACAAATAGAAGTGACAAAGTATAGGAAAACTTCACACAATTCTTCCAGAAAAGGCAGCATTTCTGTGAACAATAACTACCTCCAATGTCACTTTTCTTATTCCCACAAAGGTGTTGGTTATCTTATTTCTTTCCCTAAGATGGCAGAGCACATGTACAGTGGCTACACCACGCATCAGTACAAGAACGTGAAACAGCACTGAAGTCCATACGCTTAATTTCAGACTTAACCAACTATGTCACAAAACAACAAATAAAAACAGCAAATGAGACCGAGGAAAAAAAGATTGAAATATTTAGATACAAATCTTACAAGTAATGTGCTAGTGCATAAGAAAGAGGAAATATCACAGAGGATCTTTTCCCATCCATATAAATATCTACTTAGCACTAACAGCAGAAAACCAGCAAACAAGATGCTATCTAGACAACGTTTTCCTGTGAGGTTTGATCTGGAGCACAGGGGACACTGATACTATCTGTGGATGCACTGCCAATAAAGTGTACAGGCACGTTACTCCTGAGATACACACCATCCCCACTGCACTCCGGGCTGCAGTGAGGAGCCCCAGGCACCAGCCTGCGGTTACTATTTCCTATCCTTGTGCAAGTCCACATCATGGAGCTAGAAGACTGACAATATTTTCATGGCCAGGTGCCCCATCACTCTCCTGAACTCAGTCAAGACCAAGACTTTGGATACTGGATTTGTGAAGCTGAACCCCAAGTGTACAGATGTTCCCCCCATTACTTATCATTCATCTTTTTTTTTATTCATCATAAAGCTCTTCACATCAACATTTCCTGTTTACATACCCTGTGTCCTGCCCATCACTGCAAAACATCAGTTCAACCTGAAACTCCCTCACAACAGATTGATTTATTTATTTATTTTTAAGTGCAAGTTAGTGCTATCAGGTTGACTGGAGCAAGGTAAAGCACTCAATTTCTCAAAATTTCAGCTTCGTTATGTGTGCAAAAGGAAGAACCAGACATGTAATGAGGTGCAAAGGGGAGATAAAATGCAATATAACTGGTAAAAAAAAAAAAAAAAAAAAAAGAGGAAAAAATCTTCTGGTACAGTTACATGGGTTGCCATAATAAGACAACTTTCATATTGTTTATCTTTGGAGTCCTTAAAGCTTCTTCCCCCAACAGGTGCCACATAGAGCTTTGCTGAATTTAACCACCATACTCCAGCAGAAGAATTCTCTTTTAAGCACACTGGTGTGTTACTACCAAGTATACGCCTGACCCACCAAGGAAACCAGGCTACCAAAATTTTAGTTTAACCAATGCTTCTCTGTGTTAAGTTTGAGGGACACAAGCTCTAGAAGTCTCTATCTCAACAATAAATATAAAACAAGATACAAAAAAAACCAAAACCAAACCACCAACAACTTGCAGTAATATCTGATAGCCATATTTGAAGTGGTAAACGATATGTTATTATCCACCAGTCAGCACAACAGTTGAGAACTGCATGCTCAGTGTTGGTTTAGTATTTCACACTGAAATACTAGCAAAACACTGAAATTCTGGCCATCCTTAAAAAAAAAAAGAGAAGAGGCAAGTCAGGATCAAATAGATACAAATGATCAATAGAACACAAGAGCAGCCACACCACAGCAGCCCTTTTTCCCTCCAGCATAGACAAAGACTGGCTGCATTTAAGAGTGGAAATCTGGAACCCACGGGCACAAAGAGCTCCTTCAGGAGGTAAGGATATGCTATGCTGCCACCGGCCAGCCATGCACAGGTCCCTTCAAAAGGGCTTGATACCATCGTTCATAACTGCAACACACTGCTATCCACAGCAAGCAGGTTGTACCACAACAGCATTGCTCTGTGAGTAATAAATTAGAAGTTAAACACGCGCCAGGTCTGGGGATTTAGACGATGAACATGAAATTATTTCATCAAACTAATTCTTTTGTTCAATGAAGGAAGGTTCCTAAGTTCTGTGCATTTGGAATCATGCGCTTACACTTTTATCTTTAAGCAGTAAAAAAAAAAAAAAAAAAAAAAAATGATTGCAACGGGCTGAAGTAGGTTTACTTTCCTGGTGTTCTTTGGAATGGATATCCTGCATGATTGAGCAGAGCTTTGTTCAATTCTCAAAGCAATTTACTAGAATTAAGAACAGAATGTTTGGTAGACGGAGTTGGTCAGTCCTGGATGATTACTTCTTATTCCAAAACAATTACAATAAAGGGAAAATGGGTTTTGTTGCTGTAAAAATATGACTCTCTCCAAATTACAGCAGAGAAACACACGGATACACAATCACAGCCACAGAACTCACTAAAGAAAACACAGTAAGTCCATATTATGCCAAGAAATACTTAATTAAAACTCGTTAAGTGAGTTCTTCATTTTTAGTATTTTTAAAAGAGCTATATAAAGTAGGATATATGCCCTACAGTAAGAGGAAATGTGCTTTTCCCCACTCTGTATCATGGACCAGCTCCATGCAGGTTAGAAGTAGCTGGTGCAATGCTGAACCACGACACCAGCCGTGCACGGGTACTGATTGGGACTAAACCTCCGGTAGATTATTGGATCCAAGAAAGTCAAACCATTGCTTTCCTCTGGACTTGTTCCATTGACAGACAAAGGCCTTCTCCTCGGCTCTGGAAAAGGGGACTTTTAATTGAAAAGCCCTGGGCTGCATTCCTCACACCCCTGCACACTATTTACTCTCTGGAACCGCAAACGGGGGAAGGAAAGCAGACTCAGTTTTCAGAGGTTTCTGCAACTGTAAATGAAGCTGATTTGGGAAATTGGAGACCTCATCAGCATCTGTCTGTGGAACAAAAGCGAGGGATAAATTCATTTCAGTCTGCAATGAGGTTATCGCATAAAATGAAATACAATAAAAATCATTTAGCAGTCAGAGAAAATGTAAAGAGAGACAGACGGGTTTAAACTCTCAATATTTTCATTAAGCCAATTGAGTAGTCAGCAGTTTTAATCTTGACAAGAATAGTTTGCATTTGACAATTCACTAAGCCAACAGAACATCACACATACATCATGAAGTCACATCAACACCCAAATCCTGTTCTGCATTACAGATACCACTCCTGAAGCACACCAAGCTCTGTGTTTCCCTAACACACTTGTCCAAAGAATCCTTGTCTACTTGGAACACTGGGAACAACATCGGGAAATTGAGGCTTGAGAAAACCAGACTGTAATACTTATGGATTTATAAGAATCAAAGAGAACTAGAGCTTTACCTGTGTATGGGTTTATCATTGAATCAAGGATGGATTCCAGCACTCCCAGGTATTTGCTAACACCAGGTTCCTTCAATGGAAGGTGTTTACACATGGCAACAGGATTGCAAACATGCTTCTGGAGGGATGCACTGAATTTGCCCCTTTTCACAAAGTTCTTCTGCATAACAATCTCTTCAACAGAGCCTGCAGAAATCATCCACAGCTGTGGCTTCACCCCATCAAAAATGCCTCACCTGCAAGCCAATGCCCTGGCAGCATTTTGGCACTGGGCACTAGCTGCTCTCAAGGCTTCATAAAAACAGTGCTTGCAAAAATCACTTTATTGAAAGACAAAGGGCCACATTCTTTAACCTTCCCAGATGTAAATGACAGCAAAGTACAAGAGAAAATACAACAAAGTACAATAAAGACAGAAAAGTTGCAAACTCGGAGGATGAATGGATATTTTAATGTCTGTGTTCCTCTTGTCTCTGGGCAAAGACAGCCAGCAAGGCAGCTAATTACTGCTAAGTCTGGCGAGCATTTTTTGGATGAGTACACCTGTCTGCTAAAGAACAAAATGAGACCAATGGCTTCTTTTGCAGACTAGAATGAGCAGCCATCAGGTGGTGATTATTTTCTGTTTACCAACTAGAAACTCTCTGAGAACTAAAAATATCTGGAGTCCATAGCTTACCTCCTGAGCCAGTTTTGGACCACCTGCCCCTCCTCTGCATGTCCAGTCCAGCAATAAACTCACACTTTGCAAGTCAGGAAAAGTTGCAGACCACTATTTGGAGAAACATTCCAGATCTACAGGGGTTTTTTCTCTCTCAGATTTATCTATATATAATTCAATCAGGTGCTGTAGAAGAGCTGCAAATTGAACATTGAAATAAAACATCTGCTTTCACTGCCCATTTGTACTGAGGAGCACGTTGTAGCGTCAGGTTATTGTCATTTGTATGCCAGCCATGTACAAAAATAATTACTTTCAAATGAAGCTGACATCATTTGCCCTTCTGTACCGGAGCTGTTCATCAGATGCCTTACCTCTGCCATGTATCACTTGATTCTTTCTGAATTAATCTGCTGGGTCATGAAACCTGCTCATTTTAAATTTTTAGAAGATTGTTACATTTTTTTAACCCTCTTCCATACTCTTCAAATGACTTCAGTGTCTTACAGCTAAACAGCACAATAGATTAACTCACCACCTCAGAATGAAAAATAGGGTTGGAAAAACTGAATTTACTTCTGCAAAAATTAAAAAAAAAATTAAAATTGTGCCATCTCTAAAACTGCTGTAAAGACCTCACAGTGGCATGTTTAGGGGAAGAGACTGTTCAGTCTTTTTCCCCTTTCCAGCAGCAGCACGAGAGGTTATTAAAGGTTTAGTTCTTCAAGCTCCAGTCCCAGATCACAATTACCATCCTGAGCCACAGGAGCTTTTCAAAAGCTGTAAGTTTTACCTGGGGTGCAGCAACATTCCCTTTGCCTTTATCCCACTTGGGCTAGCTATATTAAAAAGAAAGAAGTGATGTTGGAAAGCAAAGATGTATGAAAAAAAAAGTATAATTTATCACAATGAAAAGGATTTAGCCCTGCAAATGAATTTTCTTCAGCAGTTATCAAAAGCAGGACAAGCAGAGCCAGCACCCCTTGGTGGAGCTGCTACAGCAGGGAAGCCTGAGAGCTTTACAGGAAGCTGCAGACCAGAACAGTGTATACAATTGTAAACAAACACAGCAGCAGAATGGTATGGTGAGGCACTGGCACAGGTTGCCCAGAGAGGTGGTGGATGCCCCATCCCTGGAATTGTTCAGGGCCAGGCTGGACGGGGCTCTGAGCAACCTGATCTGGTTGGAGATATCCCTGCTCCTGGCAGGGGGGTTGGACTGGGTGGGGTTAGTGCTAACTAATTTCTTTTTTCCTCCAGATCAACATTTTTTTTCAGTTGGAGAAAGATTTACCACAACGAGAATCCTTCTACCCAAGCAGAAAAATGGGGAGGGGCAAAAAACGACAACAACAACAAAAAAAAAACCACACAAAAAAAAACCCCAAGAAACCAAACCCTCCACCTCAGAGCTGTGAGTTTCTACATAGAATTAGATAAGGAGAACATATGAAAGACAAATTTGGATTTGAACTTTAAAGAACATCTTGTTCCCTTGGGTAGCAGAGTTCAGCTGAGAGTGTTTATCCACGCTGACTACTCTGCACATGGGTCTCGTCAGTAAGAGTACCAGAAGGCTCTGTTTATAAAAGCTTGATTTCTTTTTTTTTTTCTCCTGAAATTTTCCAAGACATTTACACAAAAAACCATGAAGCTTCTTTGCAGAGCTATTAAATTTATTTTCCTGACAAAATAGGAGGCTTTTTTTCCCCATACTTACAAGCTATCTATTGCTCTTCTAGCTTTGGAGGGACGACATCAAGAAGAACACTACAGTTACCTAGAAGCCTCCCCAGGTATTAGTGATCAATCTGCCCAGCAGCTCACTGTCCCCTTTACAAGGGCTGTACCCCCAGACTGCCCGTTCCATCTTAAACCAGCAAGAGGAGGTGCCATGCAACATCAGGCAACCTTGTCAGCACAATTCAGAGAGACATATCTCACACAATTAGGAATTACTGCACAGCAAGACCCTGCAGTAATTTTACACACACCAAGAGCAATGGAATGGCTTTACACACAGAAAGCAAAACGCGCTGACAGAGCACGAGGGCTGCACCTCTGCTCCAGTCCAAGTTCCTGAGCACTGCTGCCTCCCTCCTCATCCTCACCAATTTTAAAGAGTCACACTGCAGCCACAACAGGGCTGACACCAGGCTGCAGGTCCTTCAGGGTAACTGACCACACATGGAGTCACCAGGTTTATCACATTCAAGGTGATAAAAATTCCTGGCACAGATGAGCCAAAGCAAGACTAATTAGGACACTAATTCCAGAGCCTCTCAACACCAAGTGCTGAGGACTCACAAATTTCCTACTCACAGCAATACATTACATTCTTCTGTTTGTCATTTTTTGCTTTTGTGAGCGCAGGTTAACAATGAACAAACAGATATCCCATCAGATGGTGCTGTGCAAAGCCAACCTGAGCAGGGGGAGGTGGCAGAGGAGCCCAGCAGCTGCTCCCTCCTCTGCGAGCGGGCAATCCACAGCACCCAGACCCAAAAGCACCAGCGAGGAACTGGGAATTAGGGAAAAGACCAAGAAACAGGTAAGCACTTTTGTGTCCTGGCAGTAATTTCCTTTGGCCTGTGTCCCCACAGCTTTTCTGTGGTAAATCTGTGAATGCAAACAGACCTCTGGGGAAAGGGATCCTGCCTCAATCCATCCCTAACAGACAGTTTATGAAACAATAATTATAATACTGTACTCCCAATATCTCACCATGTTTAAATTAACCAATCTATCCCTGGAGCTTTAAAAAAAGACCTTTAAATTTCCTTGGGAATGCCCTTTCCCAGAACTCAGTTATTATTAAACTCACAAACCTGAAGTTGCCAGAGAAACAACCCGTCAGAGCTGTTATCTGGAACTTCTGCTCTGAGCTACACCAAAGCCATTCATTAGCATTTCACAAGGAGACCAACAAAGTTTTGACCTCTAAGAGAAGGATTATATAATAGAGAAATTCTTACCTGCCTTCAGCCACACCTTGACCTGAGGTGCCTCTGTCCACACAGGAGCCCCCAGCTCTGGTCTGAGCCTGTTCAAGCCCAGCTCCCTGTGATAGCCACCCCACCACACACAGCTCCCACAGCCTTCTCCATTTAACCTGATAACTTGCAGCATTAACAAGCTCAACCTGTCCTTTCTCCTGGCACAAATCCATTTGTGTGTCCATTTCTAAAATACCATGGATGGTCATGGTTCTTAGTACAAGTAAGAGACAGGTTTTGCCCAGTACTGTGAAAAATCTGGTGCTATAATTAAAAAAAAAAAAAAGTCTAAAATGGAGAAATACATACCTGGTCCTTCTGAATTCTGTGGGAACAAGACCTACTCCAATCAGCAAGCACAGGCAGAGGAGGAGTGAACCCCAGGCTCTCTGTAACACATGATGGGAGTTTCTCCTGACCCCACCCACATCACAGGTGTTCAGCATTTTCAAAATCAAGGGTTTCTGCAATCTAAGACCATGACCCAATCAACATTAAAGCAGCCAGAAACACCTGACATCCCTAGCTGATATCTTACTGGGTAAAAAATTCAGAATAAGGCAGAAGTGCAAACAATTAAAAAAATGCAGAACTCCCTGAAATACTTTCAAAACTCCCATGCATTCATGAAATTAACAGAAAATAAATATATACATCCAAGTTCTTTACAGTGATCTTGCTTCTGCTACAGCATACGTGTGCAAGCGTAGGCTCCAGCACTTAATGATGCCTATAAATGCTATGATACCACTCTGTGTGCATGGACTAGCATTTGATATTTATGAAATCTTAAGTAATTTTGTCTAATAAAGTTAATGAACTATACGATAGTAGCTGCAGTATATTAATCTCTTCACTTTTATCTCCAAAATATATGTATGTATATATAAAATCCTTACCATAGAAATTTACTAAACTCACTCAATTTTTGCAAGTTTTCTTCCCCAACCCCTCTTACTATGCTGATCTCTGAAAGTGGCATGGCCGCTTACAAGGTAAAATGTCTCATAAGTGATATCACCGTGTGCTTTGCAGAAATGTGCACTCCGGCTGTGTCCTTGAGAGCAAAGGACCATTTGCTATCAAAATGCAGGAAAACTATGAGGGGAGAAAATTAATGAAGCAATGAGATACTCATCAGGAACATAATATAACTGTAAAGTAGCCCCATTAAAAACACCGGCTAACTTTGCACAGACTTAAAACTGTTATGAGTGTTAACAGCAATTACGTGCCTCATATTTTTAAATTAAGAGCACTGGCTGAGCTGGAGACTTACTGCAATCTTTTTTCTAACGTCTTCTCCAAGTCTGCCTGAAAGCAAGGAAGAGGTTCCCTGAGGACAGATCAGGGAAAAGGCAGAAAAGCTCAGAAGAAAAAGAGCAGCTTGGGAATTTTGGGGCTCCCTAAAGCATCAGACTGAAGCAGCCATAGCCCTCACTGCTTTTACTGCAGTAATATTAAAGTGGACCGATACCCAGAACCACACCAGACCTGTAATACCAGCTCTCTATCACACTCGTGAGCCTGACTGCTAAAATACTGATTACCAGAGATGCTTAGTGCCTGGAAATCTTGCAACCTATAAGCAGTAGAAGAAAAATGAGTTTTCCCTTCCCCTTGAGCATCTTCCCTGCATGGAACTTCTGCCTTGAGGTGCCACGCATCAATGGCCAAGCATTAACATTCTCCTTGTCCCACCAGTCCTTTACCAGCCCTTCAGGAGCCTCCTTGCATTGAAAAGCATCCAAATAACATCCCCTTGCACCTGATCAGGATAACAGAAGCTCTTTCATGGCAAAAGTGAAGGCTGCTGGGACTTGCTGAGCCACGTGAGCAGCGCTTGGCAGGGCCACCCGTGACCGCCTGCCAGGTAGCCGTGCCCCACGTCGGGCACAGAGGGCAGGAGTGGCTGGGGTTCCTTTTCTCACAGAGCCCTTCAGCAGAAACATGTTAATTACTATACGTGAAAGTTAATAAAATCTTCCAGAGCTAGGAAAGTAGAATACCAGAGACCTGACCTGTTCATTAATTTATTGTATGTGAATCACCTTCATTTGTTCTTGGTAAAATTTTGCATAAGCACACACAGGTTTCTGAGCTGAAAACACTCCTGAAAGTGTTGGATTTACTCTATGCAACTAAAATACCAAATCAGCTAAGCCAGCTTCAGAGATTCATATCCTTTCAGAGCTCAAACACCCACTCGTTTATTATTCTATTTGGAAAATCTTACACAGTACTCAGATTTTTTTTCCCTCTGGAAGAAACCAACGTATGGCAAAAGCAGGAATAAAGCATGAAACACATTCAAGTGAAGTTCTGTTCCACTGTTTTAATTGCTCTGAGGTGAACAGACAATTTGCTGGAGGATATATTCAAACAAATCAGTGAGTTACCATGGCTGTATTTATTTTGTTTTATTTTAAAGGTTTTTATTTCAAAGGTATGCCCCAAAAATGCAGTTTCCAGAGGTATCTCTCAGCTTCTTTCTGGATAGAGGGAGAAGTATATCGAGTGTCCTGCGTGATGCTGTGTGTACTGTAATGAGACATCTGTTTACTGAGACACCCTGAGTTCAGATAAGCAAAATAGCATTTTTTTTTTAGCAGTAGATACAATACTGACTCCATGTCACTGAACAGTTTTTTTTTTCAATTTGTCGTTAGTCTTGTGCAGTGCACTGATGAAGCCTGTAGAAATCACCACAGATTAAAATTCCCATAGACCGTTTCTTCTAGACTTTTTGCTAACTGCTGGGTTATCTTTCTACTGTTAAGTATGTCACAGCCCCTAAATAGCAGACCTACCCCTAACGTCACTGGAATTAACTTTATTGACATGAAACCAGATAGTTAACATAAAAAGTAGTCTCCATCAGGCTTTGTGTAAAAACTTATTCTCTGAACTTTGAGGGGGAAGAAGTTTACTGCATCTCTCTTAAAGGCTTTATTTAATATCTCTCATACAGAGTGAAGACAGATGATGACACAAAGTGTTCACCTCCTTTGACAAAATCCACAGTGGAAAAGCAGCTCTGGCATTATTAGCCATGTAGACAGCAGGATATTTACGTAAGTTTATTTTAAGTGCAGTTACTTTTACATGGCCCTTACCATAGCCAACTTTATTGCATCTATTTTTTTCCACAAGCCCCTCTCCCTTACACACTGCTGGACTGCATCTTCATGTGTATCCAAAGGAGCAACAGGAACTTACAAATTTTTATCAAAACAGTTTTCAGCAACAATCTGAACTTTCATAAAATCAGTATTTTCGCAGAAACCTGACAAAGCTGCCAGGTTAGTTAGAAACAGTGGTAGAAGTGCCAGTTCCCATAGAACTAGTATTTTTCACAAATATCTAAATATTTGTATTTGTATTCATCAGCAAAGTCACTTTTAAGTATCTGGGAAAGGAGAACAGATTGGAGAATGAATGAAATACCTTAAGCATCATTCAAGAAGTGCAAGCCAGTAAAAAAACAAAATAGCAGGTGTGCATGGAAGAATAGAATAAGGCATAGGTTTCAACGGGACAAGCTAATCCAGTATTTTTAAAAAAGTGACAGGAAATCAAGAAACTAAGCTGAAATTCCCAGCTCTGACTCAGCATGTAATTCATTTCACCTCTGTACTTCTTTCCCCCACCCATGAGATGAGCCTAATATTACTTACTATGCACGATTCCCTGCCTTAGTAAAGCCATTCTGGATCTTCAAACCAAAGGGCCAGCAGGTAGAGATGATTCCAATCAAAGAATACATCAATATTTTTCCATAACTTTGCCCTGCTGGGCTTCAGGACACTGATTCAAGTTACACGGTGCCTTCACTAAGAATACCAAGCAGACATTGTACCTGCAGTAAGTACCAATTGCTATTACGTTAAGCACAACAGGATGAGTTTTAAGCAAAATACTGGTTTCTCTCCTGACCATAGTAATCTGCACCTTTGCTAGACTGTGTCTATCACGCCTTTTATGCAAACACCTTGAGAAATCTCAGAAACACGGACTCAGTTTCACAACACTCCTGGGGGATAAGTGTGAAGCCGCAGCATTTCTTCAAAAGCTGGAAGAAAATAAGAAACATAATCCCCCTTCTACAATGGGGAAGGGTATTGTTTTAGCCCTGAATTTCAAAGAGGCTTTCAAATCTCTAACAGCTTAGACTTACCCCGAAGTTACAGGTCTGTTCGGCAGGTTTAACTACGTAAAATCAAAAACTTCTGAATTACTGAACCTCTCAGTGTCTTTAGAGTAAGCCATTTGCTATCAGGGCTGATGTCACACATCACTTAAACCAGGAATGAAAGTCACAAAAAAAAAAGTTTTCCACTCAACTGGAAACAGCATTCAATTTTGGCTTTTTCTGTAACTGAAACCTGCACACTTCAGGGATCCCAGGTACAGCCTCTATTCTTCCCCACAATTCTGCTAGAAAAAGTCATTACATTCGGTTATAATAGGTCAAGAAAAATTTAGAGATAGAAAATCAGCACTGTTCAAACAATTCAAGAAATAAAGCTTTAATTGGAGGTTTGCTTAATTTTGGCCAAGTATCCATCCTAATACTCAATCTTCTACAGTAATTAATCTTAATTGGTACAGATCACTTTATTCTATAGCCTCATCTCAGTGTGTGGTGTAATACATAGCTGAAATACTCCAGCACAAAGTGGTTTGAGAGCGGACAGCCCATGAATTCCTCTGCAGTTATTACAAGCAGCCTGAGGGCCTGGCTCTGCTAGATAAATTCATGCAGCTGAAAGGCTAGTTTGTTAATCCAGACATATGTATTTTTATAAGCAATAACACCTGTTACATACAAAGGTAACTTACACAAATTTGTCTCTTATTCACAAATCCCATATCATTTTCCTATTATATTTACCCAACCACTTCTTGGGTGTCCTGAATTACCTGTAACCTTGAACTTCCTATTATCAAAGACCTTTCCATTCATTTCCAAACTGCAATAGCTTCATCTGAGAGGATAGTGCTCTTCCCTCTAGCTTACCCTTACTGCACTGAAACACACCGCAGGTAGGACAGAGGGGTAACCGTTGTCCCACAGCACAACAGATACTTGCATTTTGTTAAGAATGACTCTTTGCAGTACAAATTCAATATCCTGCAGAACCCACATGAGGAATCTGTGCAAAGTGTTAGCGATCAATGAGGCACAATTTTCTCTTCTGTAATCTCCTTCATATCTTTCAACCTAAGAAACTTCAGCAAGTTGAGCTCTCATCTCCAGAAACTAACCCCTGTGTGCAGAAAAAAGGTAGTTTGCAGTCTCCCAGATGCGCTGAAGTCTGTTAAAGCACACGTAAGCACGGCTGTGATTGCAGTTATGGGTAACATGTTTTTCCTTGGAGAATGGCCTTCATTTGTACAAACAATGTAGTTATGGAGTACAGTGATACTCAGAATGAGTTGTTGCTGCTGCTGCAATGCATTCGTTAGAGAAGCCACAGGAAAAAAAAAGCCCACATGGCTTAATTATTTCATTCTTAATGCAATTCCACACAGTAGAAGAGGGCTGGTAAGATTTTCACCAACTGAAATGATCTCACAAACAACAGGATGCTGAGGTTTTGAGCAAGTTTTTGAACATTATCTTTGAAGTATTCAAAACCTTTTCTCTTCCAGTAACTTAGAAGTCTGCATCCAAAGTTAAAAACAAAGATAAAAGAGGAATAAAGAAGCCTTGTGTTTAAGCATATTTATTTCAGCATGTGATACCCTTAGCTAAACACTACACAGCGTCAGGACTTGCAGACAGAAGTTACTCACTCTTCATAAAATGGATGTGTCTTCAAAGATCCTAAATTGAAGCTCAACTCCCCGCGGTTCCTAGCCGTGTAAATCTGTCAAAAACCTCTTGCTAGGCTTAATTCAGTAGAAAATGAGTGAAAATATAACAGAACACATACTAAATCCATGATAAACACAGATCCTTGATCTTCTGACAAGGCAGAATAGCAATGGGTAGCAATTACAAGTAAGGGCTCCTGCATCATTTTTCCAAACTCCCCTCTTTTCAACTCTTCCTCCCATCTGTTTAAGCACAATGAAACATTCAATACTGCACACACAAAATGGCAGTCTCATATGGCAGGCAATCTTATGTGCAAAATGTAACACTATGAAGACGGAGCTCTCGGGCACATTTTACAATATCTATTATTATGAAAACCAAATCATATTGCAGGCATTTCAAAGTGTCTGATCAGCTTGTAAGATTTCATCCAGGTTAAGGGGTCTCAAAGTAATTTAATAAGATGTATAACTTGCATAGCTTTAATCATTGGAAGAAAATATACAGGTGCAGATTGCCTCAACAAAAGTGTCCCAAAATGGGTTAGAAAGCATTGCCATCTCACTGTGACACAACCATGGCACAAAAATGTCTGAGTAGAATCATAGAACGGTTTGTGTGGGAAGGGACCCTTAAAGGTCATCTCGACCAACCCCCCTGCAAGGAGCAGGGACATCTTCAACTGGATCAAGTTGCTCAGAGCCCAGGAGATGTTTTGTTTTAGAAAGTACCACCATTGTTCCATAGCTTCAGCAGAAGAAATCCAAACAATGACAGTGATGTGTCATTAAGTGCCCAGCACACAGCTGCTGCTGGTTATCCAAAAAGAAATGTAGCACAAATGCAGCAGAATTCAGTGCATAGTAAGTGACAGGATGGGGTACTGGATACAGCCAGACTCCTGGAGGCACTGCACAGCAGTAACTGAGGATTTTATCCTGTACAGACACCCTCCAGAAGAGTTCTCTACTCTTCTCTCTAGTTCTTCTAAATCACAGAAAAAAAAAAAAAAAAAAAAGGGATTTAGAGGATCACCAGAGGTCTTCAAATACTTTAAGAAACATCCTTAGGTGAGAAACCAGCTTCTTTTCAAGGTGTGCTATGACTGCCACATCCACTAGATGGGTCCAGCACCACATCCAAAGAGGAGATTCTAAGTTGCTGTCTGATCAGCAAGCATTTGGAAAAATCTTATAGCAATTGTAACAGTTACAAATGCAAGAGACTTGAGTCAGAACTTCCTAAATAATTTTGAGGGCAGCAATCCTAGATACTGAAGGAGATGTGGGAGGAAAAAAAAAAAACCCAGACTTTTAAGATAAACCACACGCACCACAAATACAGCTCTCAAACAGGAGATTCAAGACAGACTTAATAGCAAACCCAACAATCTTCTAAATAACCAGTGTTATTCTAACATCTAGTCAGTTTTTTTCTCTTGGAGGTTTCCTTTCTAAGCACTAACCAGACTCATTCTCTTCAGCTTGCAAAATCGGACAAGATCACAGCCTGAAGGGGAAAGGCTGTGGTGATAAATATTTAATGGGCTACATCAATAAAATTTATTTTGCCAAGGAGAATGGAAGGAGAGAAAAGCAGAGAAATAATTCATTAAAAGAACTGCAGCTTAGCAATGCCAGAAAAAAGCCATGCTAGGAAAAAAGGAATTAAACACAACGAGGTTTTAAATAGGTCAGAAGCTTAAGTACTCTTAACACATGGCAAACTGACAAAGAGCTGGGTTTTTCAGAATGAGAATACCGTTGCATGTATACTTACTGTAATTCATCCCATTGCAAACAAATATCCCTGGACACACTAGTAACAGTTTCAACTTCTTACAGCACCTTGTATCGTCCAACCTTTAAGACCAGTTTTGTATACCAACGTGTCAATTACTCAAAACCCATCAAGAAATGCAAGAAGCACCTTAAGGTTTTCCTTTATTTTCCCAAGGCAAAAGTCTTCCCTTTTTTATATCAGAGGGGGCAATGAGTTATGTTTGCCAGAAGGCAAAAACACAATACCAAGAATTAAGATATTTAGTACAAAGCTTAAACATTCTCGTACTCCAATGCTACCCAAAACTCAGTATAGAGCTTAGAATTTGCAAGTTACATCATATAATTAGCAAAAAGAGATGTTTAACCTCTCCTTTCTTCCTGCCACTATTTGAAATCACTTGCAGTGATACAGGAGTATACAGCACCTGGTGTGTCTTACACCACCTTTTCCATTTACGCTCCTGCTCCATTCAACCTGGACCTCTTACAACCAGAAGCCATTGGATTTGGGATTTTTTTTTTTTAATGGGTAAAGTACAAAAGCATATACTGTGTAAAAAAGGCACAGTCTCAGGACAAGTGGATTAAAGGGTACTGAAGTACTTCACAAATACTTCAGTGAGATTTGGTACAAGAATATATTTTCAAACCTACCTTTGGAGAAGTCTTTGATTTAAACGTACTTAATAGTTTTGTAGGTGAAGTCACACTACTGAAACCTCCCTAACAGTGAAATACATAGATTATTTTTAAAAGGCAAATTGTGTCTATAACCACAACCAAAGCCTCTCTCATCAGCAGTGCTGTCACAGCACAAACTGTTCCTTAACATGAGGCAGTCAGGTCTCCAAATCAGTGATCAAGTGCTGCCCTCTACTGAAGTGATAAACCAGTTTCAGCATCTAGATTTCCAAAATTCAACAAAGTCTCAGTCCCAGACAGATTTTAGCTAATTTCTTTGTAACAGAAGAATCCTACAGCAAGCACCTTAATAAAGTCTGCTTATGATTTAATTTTACTCTTCCATACTAGGTGGAGTACTTTAGTTTAGGTTTAGCACTGCAATAAGTTTAAACACTGTAGTCAATTTAACACCTCCAGAGCGTATTCTGCTTTTTCCTCGGTTTGTGAAATCAAGTTCTCATCTCACAATGAATCACTGGCAAAGTCATTTTAAGAAACCCATTACATCAGAAAACACTTTTTTTAAAAAACAGTATGACAAGAACTTAACAATATGCTTGTATATTTCAAAATTTTGACAGGGTTCTAGGGTCTTTGTTATGCTCAGAGAACCTTTTTTGTAATGCCACTTTCACTGAAGGCTTAATGACTTCACAACTGTTACTGGAGCATCTTGGCTCTTCATGTTACTGCCCAAAAAGCTCCCCCACATGAAATAGACATATTAGTCACAATTTATTCTCAAAGCAGAGTTTTTGTTGTAGCAGATTTCCCAAACAACTTTTTGTTTATGTAGTTAAAAAGAAAGAGGTGGCCACTTCAGGAATATTTGGAATCAGATGAAGAACCAGCAACAACAGCTGTAAAGGAGTCCTTGCTACGTGACAATAATGGTATCAGAATTTCACAATTAATTTAAAAATCAATTATAAAGTGATACTCCGGATGCTTTGCTTTCACAGAAAGATAAGAATGGGGTCCTTCTTAAGAATTAAAACCACATTATGTACAGTTCTTATCGTGACACACAGGAGGCAGTAAGGGTGTTTCTCAATTTTTAGTTTAGGCTATCTTCAAGCTATAGCTGGCACGTTAAGATGGGCTGAACTACAACACCTGCATCAACAGGGTTTCAGGTTAAACTGCTCCTCAAGTCAGCAAAATGCTGTTTCCAACCCAGCCTCAAATGAATCTGGCTCATGGAAAAGCTCAAGCTGAACACATGGAGCAGAGATTACAGTTTACACAAAACTCGTATCTCCTGTTTCAGCACTGGAATACTTCATATGCTCATAATAACTGAAGACATTTAAGCATTTCTTGAAGACATTAGCTTGAAGGCTAACCACTAAAACCTACTTAGTCATTTGCTTACACAAAACATTGGAAAAAGTTGAAACAACTTGCCTGGAAACTTATCAGGTATATTTATTAAGGAATAACATTAAAAACCACAGATGTTATATTAGTATTTTTGAACTTCCATATAAAATAAAAAAAACTTGTCTGGTTTAGTCAGCGTACTTGTATCTGCAGGTTACAACACCTGGGGAAAGATCAGTACAGAGAATTTTGTTAGTATATTCCAAACATTTAGCTATCACAACATTTTCTGCAAGCTTAATATGCAGAACTCATATCTGCTTCCAGTCTGAGTTCAGCTTCCAATCATTAACACATTTTGGGTCAAACAGAACTACTGTACCACTGTCAAGGCTACAGGTCTTCCCAGTTTCCTAAGAGGAGGTTCAAGTGTACAATAAAATCCTATCTGCACACAAGCTACGCTTCAAGCTTCAGTAATTTATGTAATCTAAATTTGAAATTACGGAGACTTGTGTGGGCACACTTACATGACTTCATAACAGGTTCAAGCCAAGTATCTGCCAGCCTACAGCTGTTTTTAACAACACTGCCTATGAGCTTGGATTTCAATATATTCAAATTTTTTAAACTGCTGTCAACAGGACTGAGCAGAAGTTTAGTTGAACTACCAACTCCCTGTAAAGAGTATTATCAGAAAAGCTGAAATGAGCAAGGCCCATCATGTGGAGTCTACTACATGAGTGATCCAGAACAGTTTTGGATCACGGTATTACTAACTTCTTGATCCCATGTATAAAAAGGTGGAGATAGCAACATGAAAATAAGGTTCCTCAAGACAATGTTGTCAAGAGTTCTAGTGCTACTTTTACCTCAGTTGTTGGTCCATTTTCTCCTGTATCTTCTGTTAAAAATCTGAATAATGTTTAAGCCTGAAGAAAAAAAAAAAAAGTTGAGAGATTTAAAACTTTTCAGTAACCTGTTATGTGAACACAATTAAGAAGCAACAACTATTTAGTGCTGTTTTGAGTATTTTTAGCTAATCTGAAACACAGGTATACCAAAAGATACCAATCATCTTCATGCTAGATTTACTTGGAAGTGTCATTACAATATGCAGTTCAAGTACAGGACAAATCACAAGATTTATTCACATTTTTACAGGCTTGCTTGAGAGTCTTTTTGTAAATTCTCCCTGTCATGGAGGAGTACTTCATAGATCATTAAAATGAAAGTTTTTTCAAACATCACATGATGTTAGTTTAAAAAAATAAATATTCCTGCTCTGAGTTGTTACTGTTCCAAAAAAAAAAAAAAAAACCAAAACCAAAACAAAAACCCAAACCACAACACTTCCCGAAGCAGAGCCACCCAGAGACAGCTGCCCTGGACCATGCCCAGGCAGCTTTTGAATATCTCCAAGGATGAAGTCTCTACAGCCCCCCTGAGCAACTTGTGGCAGCATTCAGTCACCCTCCTTCCAAAGATGCTATTCACCCTGCCTTTACAACTACAACAAACCCATGCTAGATACAGATGTTAACACCGAAGCACAGATCTTCTTTTAATCCTCTGAACTTTTTTTTTTAATGGGGAGAACATCCAGTATTTGGCTTTTTACACCCAAGTTATTTCAGAAAAGGACAATGACAATTTTGACAAGGATGTCTGTAGCACTGTATAATCAGACAATAAACACATGTCATTCTCCAGAAGGGAAAGCCAGCTCTGCACTCAAATCATCAGGTGACATTCAGATCACAAAGTCAAACCTTATCATTTACCAGTCATCTGCCCCATCTTACAGAATACACACATGCTATCTGGGATTAATGAACTTAACTTAGTACATACCTAAACAACAAAGCTTTGCCTTTGTTATTTCCTACAGAGAAAAAACCACTTCTGGGAGAAAAGTCCATAGATTGAGCAAGATAAATCTGTTTTCTTCTGAACACCGGGAAGTTTGAGAATACAGTATATGAAGGAATGTGTACCTATTGATAAATAGGTTAATTAGTTATAACAATTAGGCAAAAGACACAGAAATTCAAATTTAAGTACAAATTTAAACTTGAGGGTCAATGTTAAGTTCAAATATTCAGTTATATTCTATCCTACACCACTCCATATAGAGAGCTCTACTGGAGAAAAGGTGCAGGGAACACACCATGAAGTCAGTTATTGTAATTCATTTATTTTCAAGTAATTAAATCTAAGCAGTAAAAATGTGCTTCTAAACCTTCAGATTAATTCATTAGTTCCACTGTTAGCCAGAATTCTGACAAGGTTGGCAAATTTTGGGTGAGTTAGGAAAAACACTACCTAGTAAGACCATTACAGTTAACAGCTGCTGAAAATTCACATTTGTTGCCGAGTTCCATTTACAGCACTGAAATAAGGGCATTTTAAAAAGGGGGGAAAAAAAAGTAAATAGATCATAAGATGTTATTTTCAGAACAGGTTCCCTGAAGAAAAAAAATATTCTTACAAATGTACATTATCTTGTACACGGTCTGATCAGCTCGGTCTAGCAAATATTGCAGTACACATATCTGCTTAAGATCAGTTTTATTATGTCACCAGGAACATTTCCTATCAAGATACAAAAAATCTTGTACTAAAGAAGCTGAACATACCAATTTGACAGCCTCATCAGTTTCACGCGAAGCCACTGCCAAAATTTCCGTGGTGGGATTGAAGGTCACGCATGTAGCAGATGTAACTAGGTTCATTATGGCTTTAACTGGTTTAGGATGGTTTTCTTTGAGACAGACATCAGTAGTATACAAATTTACAACTCCAGAAGCTGAACTGAAAAAAGAAATTCGCAAAGACTATACCAAGAAGTAATATTTACAGTACATATTACTTTGTTTCTATAGCCACCATTCAACTAAAAATATAATTTCCAATTATTTACTGGAGTTTCTAACAGTATTTTACTTGGATCTTGATTTTGCTTTGGAGTTTATAACAGTATTTAGCAGAGGAGTTTGGGGTTTTTATAATTTATTTACATATAAAGAGACACACTTAACTGCGGATGGCCTTGATACAAGCCCATCTCTTACATCGAACAAATTCAAAGTAACAAGAGCTTGATATTAAAAGATCCTGGAATAGATTCAAGCTTTTTTTTTTTTTTTTTAAAATCCTGTGAAACCCACTTAAAAATCCTCCTCTACAGTGGGCTAAGAAAACGCATACTGTACTCAAGTATTTGCTAGTGTCAGCCACCAATAAGTTTACTGAAAAGCTTCAAAATGAGATAGGAAGAAGTTGTCAAATTCAAGTCACTTACCCACATGCCACATACTGGTTATTTTTTGAAATAGCAATGCACTTCCCTTCCAAAGAACCTTCATCTTCAAATTTGTGTAGACACTTCCTGCTTCTCACATCCCAAATGAAAACTTCACCTTCCTCTGCAGGATAAAGTAGAAGATTATAGAAACATATATACAGAACATATTGTTTATTTTGTTAAACAAATTTCATTAGATGACAATTATTAAAAATAGGGTATTTTTTAAAAAACAACTAAAGCCATACTAAAATACTTAACTCCATTCTTCAATGACTGATCACTCGGTTGTATTTTCAGGCCAGATAGCAGCATAAAGTCTTTTAATTATCTTCGTAAAACAATAAATGACTTATAGTAACTTAAGAAATTTAAAAGGAATTATGACTGGTGCTGTTAGAGAGAATACTTACTTGAATAGCTATATATTTTACTGCTGTCTGGAGTGAAAGCAGATGCAGTGCATCTTCCATTTACCTTCATAGTGCTAATCAGTTCCTTTGTCTATAGGATGAAGAACAACAATGGTGACAATGATTCTGCCAAAAATCTGTAGGAAACTTGTTTCCATACTCCTGTCCCATAAAAACCTTAAGTTAGCTCCACTGACATTACAAGAACAGCATCAACATTTTCAGTGCCTACAGACCAAAGAGCAAGTCAATGCTCCTGAATCCTTGATCAATTTATTATTGCGAAACTACCTCTAGTTCAATAAATACTAATTTGCTCCCTCACTGGAGGATCTTAATTACATAAGGGAACTGAACTTTCTTTTTAAAAAGTAATTTTCCTACCAAAAGCTTAAAACAAATCCAGCTGCCATCATATGGCATTTTCAAATTTAACTGAAAAGATCTCTATGCATTATGAATCACAGTAGATGGCATTATTCATGAATACAGTACATCAGCATGTGCTAGCACTAGTCCCAAAAAAAGCAGTTCTGTTTTTCTTCTGCCCTCAGATGCCCATTTCCACACTGAGACCACTCCTTTTGCCAGCACAGTGTTCGTGCAATCAAACAAAATACAACATTGACATGACTTTTTCCAGTGACAGCTTAAAAATCCATGATAATCTGGATTTAGCTCCACCAGTCCCAAAGAGCATTGCACAGTCAGAAAAAAATAAATTCTCACTCTCAAAAAATTTTTTGAGAGCTACAGTTAGTTGATACAGCAGCTCATTTTTTAAGACCGTCACAGTATGTGTCATATCTTTGTTTCAACTGAAAGCTAGATTGCTTTTCAGATTAAATATAAGCAAGTAGATTCAAAAGGAAAAAGGCACCAAGGAACTGAAGCTACATGAACTATGAAGAGAAACTACCTTCATTGACAACAAGTGAAGGTAACCTGACGTTCCAGTTACAAGCATAAATGATCCATCTGGAGAGACTTCAAAGCTTCTGAGAAATCTTTCCTCCACACCTTCAAAAAGAGATTCAGAACTTTAAATTGGTGTAATTCTTTTTCCTCAAGATTCAGAGGTATGATGAATATAAGACCTAACTTCACTTCAGCTTTCATTTCTAATACAGTCACAGTAAAGCTACAACTCAGCCTTGTTTATGCATGACAGTTAACTTCTAATATCCCAGACAAACGAAAGATAATGGTGCTTCAATAAAGATCCCTAAAGACAAGTTAAAAATACAACCTCCAACAATCCACTGCACTTCCTTTTAAAGCAAATTCATATGCCACCTCTATTTGGGAAAGCTTCAACTATGCCCTGACGCTTACAGCACTATAAAACGTACCTCTTACTTTCTGTATAGGAATAATGCTTCCACTCATCATGTCATACACGAAGAACATTCTGTGGTGAGTACCAGTGGCAATTACTTGTTCTCCATCAACACTGAAACAAGCCTTATAAATTGGAAAACTCTCCAAATAGATGCTCTGTATTCTTGGATTCTTTATACCATCAACCTTAAAAAAAAAAAAAAATATTATCATATTAAGGAGTATATCGAATACTTTCACACAGAAAATTCCTATCAACTAACCAGTATAAGAGACTTAAAACAATAAGAGGTACACCAGTTTGGAGCATTAACCTCTTCCTCTCATCCCAATCTACAAATAACCTGGCTCTCAGCTCCTATCTAGGCTTCCCGGATACACTTCGCACCTCCGACCCTTCACTGTCTTGCCTACGTTTTGCTCAAATAATCATTTCTATAGCGCTTTTCTGAACAGAAACATTTGCCTCACTTTGTTCTTTCCTGCAGCTCTGTGGGAGTGTCAGATTTGACTTGTGTCTTTGACTGTTTCACTGATATTGAGCTATGTTGAAAGTTCCTAAGCAAAGTTATGATCTTTAATTTTCAGAGGAGCAGGGCAGGAGTGTCCAGGATGAGTTGCTTCCTGCTGCAGTACAGTCTCTCCAGCCCCAAAATGATTTCTCAGCACTACTACAGTTTTAAATCGAAGCAGATTGCTCCTCACACTACAGGCTTTAAAAACAACTTAAGGAAAAAAAACTGTCTTAGTCCTCATCACTGCAAACCTTAAAACCAAACATTTAAAAAAAAAAAATCTTCAACTAAAAACTATGACGCAAATAAGTTTGCCTGTACTCCGTAAGTGGTTGGTGTGAAGTCACAGATGGACATCTCTTCCAACAAGATGCCTTTAAGCAAGCAAATCCCACTGTAACCACAGACATTAGAACTCCTGTGAGCACACCACCACAGGAAGAGAGAAAAGGAAGTCTGTCGAATCAGGCTATTTCACGTATATGTATCAAAAAAAGATGCTGTATCAGTGGCCATTTACATAATAGAGATGGAAATTGTTCACCTGAAAGAGTGACAGAGATCGATCGTGTCCAGCAGTCATGACTACTTGAGCAGAAGGATGAAACTGCACAGTTGCCAGTCTTCCGTTAGCAAAACGTTCCTGATTAGCGGGCAAACAGGTGCTCATCTAGGACACAGATGAAGCAGTGTAAAATAAAATACAACTTAAAAATTTTTGCTTATGCTGATGAACATCCAATTTCATTGCTCTTTATTCTACAAGAGCAAGATCTCAAACCCTATGACGAACTTCTAGACAGCACGACATAAGCAGAACATACACACAGTAAGTTTGGTGCGTTGCTTTAAGGCAGCAGCGTAGACATAGGATAAACCAACTGGCATTTCTATTGACGTTGAAACTAATAGTCTATGTAAAACCAGTTACAGCCTGACTCATCAGAAACAGCTGTAGAAGAGAGAGTGGAGGAAACACTCATTTAAGGCTGTCACTTCTCAAAGACCATTTCAGTAGTCTCAAAGTTGAGAGAGAATTCCATCCTTGCTACACAACAATTAAAATCTTACTACAAGATGCTACTTCAAAGTACATAAAGTAACTGTTGTGTCAAACAATGTATCTCAATTTATTGTTTCACGCTTTCACAACATGAACTATCCAATTTGTCCAACTGTTTACTCTTTAGTTTCCGGTTACAGAAACAAAGAAGAAATTCATACAATCACTAACTGAACTGCCCAAATAGCAACAAAAGTCAAAGCGTGCATACGGGTCAGACAGAGGTGGAAAGAAAGGCTTGCCTTTACCTTCAGAATACCTCTTGGCAGGGACTCTGAGTTTGATATGAAGTGGCCAGTCCTACACAGCAGATCAGCGTCCTCATCACTGTCACCTAATTAAAACAAAGCACATTGAAAAGGCTAATTCCACAAACGCTCCCGCATCAAAACCTACAGATTTCTTACAGAAACAAATTAATCAAAGAATACTGAAGGAAGAAATAAAGCTAGGTTATCCAGCATATTATCACACTACTGAAACCAAGAAAATATCAAAAATATTTTTTTTCTAAGTTGAATATGGAAACACAGAAATACTTATTAGAATAGTAATGGATTTATTTACTATCACTTGCAGTCTTTTTGGATTTCTTCATGTTTTCTAAGTCAGCCCAAGCAGGAACTCCTCCCATAGCTTGTTGAAACCTAGCAAGAGAAGGGTGAGGGGAGAAAAAAAAAATAAAACCAACTGTTTTTGAGAAAGTAATTTCCTTCTACGCATTAAGCACTTACAACACATACAGTTACAATTTGGCAAGATTACTTGCACTTAGAACATTATGCAAGTTTTAAAAAATTTCATTCAGCTTTCTGTGTTTTGCTGACTTCCTAAATGTGAAACCAAAGGAAAACTGATACCAAACATTAAAGTACTGCTCTTTGGAGCGATACCAAGACAACTAAACACATCTAAAGTTCTGCTTTGCTATCCAACTATATTCACATTTCACTTAATCCTTATATACCATACTGCATTAACATCTTCCATCGTTACATTCATAAAGCAATGTATCACTATAAAAAGATTCTGGTATAACTCCCTACAAGATAAATTAATTCATGCACCTCTACTAAAACAAGTATTAAACACATTAGTCTAGACAATACTCGTGTACATTTACTTATCCTTCTTAGCATTTAGATTAGAAAACACTGCAGATGCTGTAAGAAGCGCTAGCTTCAAAACACGTCACATTAATGCAGTGGGTAAAGAGAACAGTGACTTTGAATGTCACACAGATGTATCTTATCTCATCTTAATAAAGTTAGCCAGAAGGACATTAATGAAACTCACTGTTCTTCAAGTCTTCTTTTTAGCTTTTTCTTAGAAAGTACCTTCTCAGCATCGCTTTTCATGAAGTCTTTTCTATACTTATGGGTCATATCAACACTAAAGGGGAAAAAACCACACAGAATATGAGGATCATTTAAACTGAAGTCACTTACAATCACGGCACGCAATTCCTACCTGCAAACTTGAACTTACTTTTCCTCAGCTTCATCATCTTCATCCACCCAGGCTGGCTTTTTAGACAAGAAATTACTTTTTGCTTCATTTTCCACTTCCGAATCACTGGAGTCTTCCTGGAGGCCCTTCCTCTCCGTAGCATCAAGCTGAAAACAACCAAACAGGCCGTTTTAGCCCAGCCACGGGTCAGTGCAGCGAGGCGACAGACACGGTGGCTGGGAAGAGTAGGGGGGCAAAGAGCCGGGACCGGAGAAACCGCCGCCTCCCCGCGCTCGCCTCCGGCGGGGCCCTCAGGAGCGGCCGCGGGGCAGGAGCCGCCCGCCGGGCCCCGAGCCCTACCCGCCGGGGGCCGGCCAGCCGCTGCAGCAGCTCGTCCTCCTCCACGTTGAGGCTGTCACCGAACACCAGCTCCTCCAGCTCCCGCTCGGCGCCCGACGGACCGCACAGGGCCTTCAGGTGCCGGGCCCGGCGAGCCGCCTCCGCCGCCGCCTGCGCTGCCGCCGCCCGCTGAGCGGCCACCGCCTCGGCGCGCGGCTGGAGCCGCTTCGCCGTTTTTTTCGTCTTCTTCGTCTTTTTCGTCGTATTCATCATCTTCGCCTTCTTCACGGTACTCGTCTTCTTATTTTTCTCCTTTTTCCTCATGGCCCCGGCCCCCGCCGGGCCCGGCCGAGGCGCCCCCGCCGCAGCCCGCATCGCTCCCCACGGGGCTGCCGCCGCCGCCGCCGGAACCGGAACGCGCGCCCGCTGCCACGTGACCGCCTTACACCGCCTTCCTTGCCCCGCCCCCCGGCCGTGATAGGCTCGCGCCGCTGCCCCTCCTCATCCCACGTGACCCGGGCACTCCCCCCGGCCTCAAGGCGCTGTCACGTGACCTCCTTTCTTTGCCTTCCTTTCCTCCTCCTCCCTCCCCTCACCCCGCGTTCCACGTGATGCGGCCCACGGCCGGGCCACTCCATCGCGCTCCCAGAGGGGTCCCGCTCCCCATGTGACAAAAGCCGGCCCACACCGGCAGCCCAGAGGCCGCGTCGCGCACACTACCATCCACTAGAAGGCAAAACGAACCGCAGCGGGGCTGCTTTTATGCCCCAGCCTCTGCCCCGCCGCTCAGCCCCCCCCCCTTTTCCGAATGGTTTCTCCCAGAGGGGGTACGGCGAGCGAGGAAGCCCCAAACAGCTGGGAGCCCAATGAGGGCGCGCGGTGGGCCGGGCGCCGCGCCTGCGCAGAGGCGTTATGCTAATGTTGTTGATATTCCGGCGCAGGGAGTTGGGTTTCTTTCTCCGGCTGAGTGAGAGGCTGAACTTTCCAGGCCGCCTCCTGCCCCGCCGGGCCCGGCCCCTCGCAGAGGGGAGGCGGCAGGCGGAGGGGGCCGAGCCGAGGGGAGGGGGCAGAGGCAGCGGGCGTCTCCTGCCCATGAGGGCCTGATGGAAAACACAAAGGACCT